>PNEQ01078226.1:244953-266965 GCA_003012365.1 Medauroidea extradentata | reverse complement strand
CTACCTTATTAACATTATTTTATGTAAATAATTGCAAAAATGTTAAAACGCGAGATGTAAACAAGATAAATCTTCCACCAAATTACTACTAGCGCTCGGCGACATTAAGGGGCCACTTTCTCTTGCTGGAGAGCATAGGCAGTGTCAAGACCTCTACCTCTTAGACCGTGATTGTACCCTTGAAAACGCTGCAGTTTCTTGCAACATATATGATTGGCTGATGTAGGCCTACGTCTGACACAACATAGTTTTTTGCGGACAAGTAACAGGAATGAAATATTACAATAGCGGTATTCCTATTGGCTCAGTTAAATAGGGTAACAGCTCAAAGTACAAGAGAAAACCAGTAATCTTCTGGTAACTGAACTTGCGTTGAAACCCAGCGAACAGTCAAGTTAAAAAAAAACACCATATCTAAAGGCGTTAGCACGGGGAAAAGGTTCTCCTCTGAAACCTTCTTAAAGGTGTTCAAGTGCGACAAAATAATAATTTTATATTTTATGAAATAGTGTTAGTTTTGAAGACGATACTTGTGAGTATATTTTACTCTAACGAAACAATTTTAGCTCTCATAATTTTCTCATGACAGGGTGTCAAAGTCAAAATTTGCTCGTTACACTGGCATGCAAATTGTGCAAACCAACTAACATACTTAAACAAAGTAACTCACTGTGAACTTACATCCCATCAGGTATGCAATAAAACATAAAAAGAAAACCCACAACAAAATATTTTGTATTAAAAAAATCGCAAAAATGCTTTAAAAATTTGCAAACTCAGCCATTTTTTAAATACAAAAACAGTTCGCGGGATTTTTTTCAAACGTTTTATTACGTAGCCCATAGTATGTTATTTCACTGTGAATTATTTCAAGTACGTAAGTCAATTGGTTTTCACTATTTGCATGGCAGCAGAACATGCAAATTTTGACTTTGACGCGCCTTTAAGAAAAAACTATGGGAGCTAAAATTGTTTCGTAAGAGGAAACTGCACTCACAAGTATCGTCTACAAAACTAACAATATTTCATATAAATATAAAATTATGACTTTATTTCACTTGAACACCCTTTACACAGTCCAGAACATCTCAAGACTTTATTAAAGGTACGAATATTTCCCGTATTTATTATAGGTTAGTACGCATACTTCCCTACCACTTACACACTTTTGGTGACTGCAATCCAGTAAAAATAAGGGCTTACACGAACTATATGTGGTTCGAGATAAATTGAGTACTTTTTAAACCTTGGTTATGTTTTATTTTCAGATAGTTTATAGCTTCCTCTCACTGTCATACAAACAGATCATCCCAAGTAACAATAAAAGAATATAAATTGTAACGTACTCAACAGTTAACATCTGAGGTCAGTGTACATCATTTTTTTTATTTATTATTCCCGACAAAAATATCTTAAAAAGTGCCCACTTTATCGCGAATAACGTATACCCGCTCATACGACCAGAAGCCAGTCAGTGTGTGTATAGGAATAAGAAGTCTAGCATTCTGTTTGCTGAATGCACGAAATACTCGTGGCTGTATTTTTAATGCAAGTCAATGTGATATGGGTTTATATTACTGCATATCATTCATACAGCTTATGATTCTTGTGAAAAGAATTCTACACCTATTTGTTTCAATGCATTATGTACACATCTGAAGCTCTTCTTCATGTTCAATGATGTAAGGTTGCCTACCTCAGAGCTCTACAGAAATTAGAGAAACATACACATGGAGCGTAACGCACGCCTTAGGACGAGGGAGGCCTTGAGACTTAAGGTGGAAGAGCCCATCCGCCGTATTAGTACTTGAAATGTGTTTTTGTTACCATAGGAACGTGTATAATGCGGCTGTGGATTGGCCAACCATAACCTCATTTCTCAATACACATACAGGAACAGCTGATTGCAATTCGCCATATTGTTACATGAATAAACAAAGTGGGCTTGGCCTCAGTATAGGCTATTCTCTCATCTCTGGAGCTCTAGCGTCAGCAAGTATTTTTGGCGGAGATCAGTCACTTATCATGATATCGCTTCCTGACAAAAACCTTTTTCTGCACTGATAAACGGAAAATTTTGCTAAATGAATAAAATTGCAGGAAAAAAATTGTGAACAAGCCATCTTCGAGTGTTTCCTGTGCGTAAAAACACATTTTTGCTCACAGTTTTCAGGATGTCCTTGAATGTTTCTTGCAATGGGACAGAATAACGTACTGAATTGTTGTGGACATACGCCACTGCAATATTATGCCGTCCCAGAAATCGTAGTATGACACTGAGAAAAACAAACGAAACACGAAATAAATGAGAAAACAAGCCTAGTTTGGCTGCAGTCAACACGTCCATAAACTAAAACAACAGAATATGAAAGTTCCCACAAGGCATTAGTCAACAGTAAATAAAGAAAAAAAGTCTCATACTAAGATTTCTGGGACGACATATTAATGCAATGTGTGTGTCCACAACAGTAAAGTAAGTTTTCAAGATATTGAAACAACTGTCTAAAAGATCCATTATCGATGCGTGAGGCACCGAGATGAATAAAATATTCAACGATGGCATATATGTAGCTTCAACAAGTACTGAGCACAGAATATAACTGAACGTGTAAAACTGTATGCTTGCTCCCATTGTGGCTCTGTGGTAGGCAGCACCCTTAACCTTCAGCGTCTAGGAACTCTACACGCAAATTACAGACGTGTGGTGTCTCAGCATAGGAGCAACTAAGGGGGGGGGGGCACTAGGGCACGGGTCCCACAAATAAATAACCAACTAAGGTCTTAAAAATTACAATTAATTTAATATTGAATAATCAGTGATACTGTTACCAGTAAAATATTCCTGTTTAGCAATGAAAACTGCTAAAATTGCACTGTTTTGCATTTTGAAATCCGAAATTTTCTCGGGGGAGAACCTCCGGACCCCCCGCTTGAAGATGTGGTGGGTGATCCATTATAATATTCGCAGGATAGCCATCCTTCCCCGTCTGAAGTTAATAAATTCTGACTACGTTTCTGTTTACAGGTATGGGTAGCTTGAGTATAACAGTGTTCACAGAATTGTGCCCTCACCAAATGTCCATTCTAGTTGCGCCTATGTGTCTCAGACCTCAGTAACATTATTCTGATAGGCCCAGTCAAATGAGCGACATCTCTGCACAAATTCATGTTGTCCAATAACCACGAAACAGAGCTGCAGATGTATAAGGTGTAAAAATTCCTTTCGCAAACACAACAATATTAACTGTAAGTTAAATAAAATCACACACAATAATATGGGATCCTATGTTTCAATAAAAACTAAATAAAAGCTATCTTGTCTCCAGAAGGAAAGATTCGTTACTATTGCTGCTAATCTGATATCAAATGAGTAAATCTTATGATTTGCAACACTGCCTTAGTTGAAACACTGTATACTTGGTGAAACTACTAGAGCTTCTCAGAGTTTCTCAAGTTTCCATAATTCCTTGGTGAACCGTTGGTCGTGTTACACATTTTTGTCGTAAGGTTACTATTAGTACACGTTTACATTCAGCAACGGGAATGAATGTTGATTAAAGGGAGAATCAGTTTTTTTTTTTTTGTGTTTCCGTTGTAATTGAAATAGCCACGATCATTAAATTTCAGTTATTACTGTTTTCGCAACTTCAAAGAACAAATACTGCGAACGAATTAAGAATTATTTTTATTATTTAAAAAAAAATATCCTAATACAAGTTCATTTTTCGGCAGCTTTGAATACTAAGTGAAATTATTGTTCAATTTAGGTTCAAATTTGTGACTAAACACCACTCTGTATTCCTCGTATTCGTGCCGTCTTTTTAAATGGTAGCTGTACGTAAACATTTCACCATCATCCTTTTTTCCCTTTTGAAATAAATAATATTTTCATTTCGTTTGTTCCCAGCCGTTCCATACAACACGATTAATAACTTTCTCTCTTTCACCCTTCCTTTCTTTCTCTTTCACACACATAAACATCGGTAGCAACCGCGGGCTTCTAACAGAATCAGAAATATTAGAAATCTTCAGACATTGTGTTGACCTTTATGTTAACATTAAAACATTAGAGAATTTTCTTCTGTCAAACTGATAAATAATACGGCTTAAATACTAGACAGTCGCCTACGATACGTTTTTTTTGAAAGCGTGTAGTTTTTAAAATTGTCCTGTGTTTTCATGCCAAATGTAGCCTACCTGGTAAGAAAAGTAGCAATTAGTTTGGGATAAAATCTACTGACTTATGCTTTCCAGAGCCTCGGCTCGTTTCTTTTTGAGTGCTCCTTCATTGAGTTACAGTTAGATACTAATTGTTAAACTATTGATTTGCAGGTACGTTTTTTGAGGGTTTATGATTCGAGCAACTGATTTTTGTTGAAAATAATTCTGTTAGAGTTTGTTTCAATTTCTTACGTGAAAATCTGCAACTCTGCTTCGTGTATAATGTTTGGGTATTTTATTTGTTACTCTCAGCGTCCAGGTATTGTATCAACTATTCACAGACGTGTGGTGTCGCAGACATCTTGTTCCGATCAACACAGTCAAATCAGTGATGCTTCTACGCAAAGACTCACTGCCAATAACAAAGAGGCAAAACTGCAGATGTGTACATAAGGCGTTAAAAGAATTTGGTGCAAAATTATTATTTTTTTTTTTTGCAAAATTCAGGGGTCCTTGGCTATAAAATATTACAATATTAATCATTACGGTAATAACATATTCCATAGCCATTTATAAACACTACAGTAAACCACAATATATTTATTCCTATCTGGTGCAAAGTATACAATACCAGTCGTTATAAACAGGAAATTTTCACGAAATAATTTCTGGGCAAGCTGAACTGCAACCACATGTACATTTCGGTAACATTTTCAACTGCGCGGAAATTTATATGACTTCCTCTAGAGTATTTCTAGCGAATTGCAAATGTACTAGCAAATAAGAAGCTAATATTACGTTATCAAAACTGTTTTAAAACTAGCTACCAATAAACAGTAAAACACACAAAAAAAATAGGCACATTCAACGATTTGTTACAAAGTAAAAATTAATAGTTTCAAATTATTGTTTATCCTTAAATACTTCGGCGAACCACTTGGTAAACAAAATAGGTAGTTAAAATAAGCCAAATCAAAAGCGAATATGGAACTTTAACAAAATTTACGTTCCTATATTGTGTGCACATACGCGCTAGTTCGAAAAGATAAGCCGAAATCTTGAATTACGTATAAATTCATTTTTGTGTTGGTCTTATTTGTTCTATTCTGTTTCAGTTTAGCTAATTTTAACTACCAATTTGGTTTACTGAGCATTTAAGGGTCAACAATAATTTATAATTATTTTTTTATTTTGAAACCTTTGTGGATCGGATTATTGAAATATTAATTTAAGATTTATTTGTAGGTTTTTAATCTTTAACACTTCTACAACTGTTATATCTATAAAGTAAATTATGTAATTACAAGTTGTGAAAATTGTGTATTAAAATATTATTAAGTGTATTAATAATAATTAAATTCATTGAATATTAACGTACAGACAGACAGATAGACAGACAAACACAGGAGTCAAACTAATAATACCATTTATATATTGTCGGGGTTACAATAGTAAAAATGACATTTTCTGTAATTGCAACACTGCTACGAACACTATCTAAAACATTTTTAAATACTATTGTTGTTAACAGTTAAGAAACCCCATGTAACCCACTGCAGGATGTGCACTATTAAGGGCGATTTCGATGTAGTTCATTGAGAAAAAAGTTTAATTACTTTTCCATTATGTGACTATGAAATTCTCACTACAATTAGGAAAGAGCTAATAACTTTTGAACAGCTTGACAAATTTTCGTCAAATAAAGATAAAAACCATCCAGATGAAACTAGTTTTCAACGAGAAAAAAACATTTAGATAGGTCCATCCGTTCGGGTGCTATGAATTCACAGACAGACAGACATATAGACAGACATAGCCGTTCAACGTATAACACCTCTCCATTTCCGCCGGGTGTTAAAAATCTATGGATCGAACATAAATACAAGCGTAGAGTCTGTCCTATATACTTACGAAATTTCCCTGTTTCTATACCGTACTATATTTAGTACTAACTTGTACAAGTTATGCCACACTAGGTGCTATACAAACCTGTGCGGCCATCACGGCATTTGCATTTGTCGCCTTGCTTGACAGATTTCATACCAGATTCGGTGATAATACTTGTACTTGTTACCTACCAAATTCCGCTATTGACTACAATAGCAGTTTCACAGAGAAGAGCTCTTCGTACGACACTCACCTGAAACAAAACAATGAAGATTACGGTAATAATATTGAAATTCATACAGACAGCTTTACAATATAACATATTCAAACTATACAGGCAGCTACAACCTCAGAACTGTTTTGATGTTATCAGGAGACAGACAAACACACGTACATAATAAAATAATCTTTACGCGCATCTTATTGTTATGTCCATAGAATAATATTGTTAAACCCTTGTAGGGTTTTTATGGAAGGGCTCGATCTCAAAACCTTGAACTAAACTTTTGTATCTCCATTAGAAATGATAGTTAAGAAATAACTGCAGAGCATAAACTATTACAAATCTTGCAAATTAAGCCAGCTAGCTGTTAAGCAATACGAGTCATGTACGCCTACTTGTTTAGCAACCTTTGTAACAACGAATGTAATACGCTTTATAACGTACAAAATCAAATATGGAAACATGGTCCTGTGTAATATCTACAACTGTCAGGCGTTCTAGCACATTTACGCCATGGTTCATCATTTCGACAGCTTTTATTATAATAATTTTTTTAATTCTAAAAGACAGCAGATATCGAAAAACTGTTGAACAGAATTATTAAGAATAGAGCATACTATGTCAAAGTATTTTTAGCAAAGCGATGTAAGATAGTTTTGTTATATGCTCTCAATTAGAAATTAAAAAAGAATTATCGTGAAAATAGTCGAAATGATGTATCATGGTCTTTATAGTCACTGATTTATGGAAAATGGATCCTGCTCCTATTGTTACAAACCTTATGTGCGTATCTGCAGCTCTGCTTCGTGATCAAAGATAAAACTGTTTAACTCTCAGCATCTAGGCATTCTACCAATTATCACAGACGAATGGAGTCTCAGTAACGTTATTCTGATTAGAGCAATCAAATAAGCTACGCCTCTTCACGGATTCACGCTATTCAATAACCATGAAGCAAAGTTGCAGACGTGTACGTAAGACACTGAAACAATTTACTGCATGGCTTTCTTTTCATAAATTATCAGAAACTCTAGTAATGACTTCCGTTCATTTATCTGTCAGTCATACAGAATGCTCTGTACTTATATATGCATATATAGGCTATACACCTCAGAGGCAAAAGCCACTATGCCCACTTTTTTTAAATTTACTTTTTACCATAAACATTACCACAGTTTTAAGTACTTTCTAGTGACGTACAGCACGAACTCTGTGTTGTGCCAAAACCCACATTTTTGGGTGTTAGGCAGTTGATTTCACTGGTGAATCACACTTTCAAACTGCTCTAAAAATACGATTTTGTGACATTGTGTCTTATACCTCCGAGGTATGTATGTGTGTTTACGTGTGTATATGTGTGTATACATATATATACATATATACATATACACACATAAAATTTACATCCTTGCATAAAAAATTGTTATAATTTTCGAATTCAGAGGTTATCATGCAATGCAGCAGTACTTAGTATAGTTTATATATAATATTAAGTGAGAAGCCCGTCATACATATATACGTAAGCGAAACTAAAATCAATTCGTAATTTATCGCCAATTATGATAACACAGAACACAAGAGTAATGATTAGAGATGGTGGCAAATGGCGAGAATATTTTCTGCCATCGTATTCTCCGGATCAGTATATCGTCCTGCGCTTTTCATGATTAGGCGGTAGAAGGGCTCACGGTGTAGTTGTTTACAGACCCGAATAACCATGGCCGTCTTTAGTAGAAAGTGGCAACACTGCATTGAGGGCCCGCTGCTTGTCACTAGTTGGCCACCATAGTCTCTGTAACTTGTCTAGATGCAGCTTTAGTGGCGTGTACACGTCTACACTGACTAGGGCAGCCAATTAGCGACCGGTAGCAGGCCTCCGATACAGCGTTGCCATATTCAAGACTCCGGCCTTCTGCTTAAGACGGCCATGAAATAACACATGTTCAGACTTAGCGTACCGGAATTATCGTTGTCCCAATCAAATAGGGACTTGCCAGTAACGAGAGAAAAGCGTCGTGAATTAATATATTACATTGAAGACTAGCAATAATCACATTTAAATGCGATAAATCACCAACCTTAGTAATGATAGTATATTTCACCTTAAAATGATTATTAACACGTGTTCTATGCCTTACTAAGCGGTTTTTTTTTAATGTTCAATGTAAACGCTAAGTTATGGGAAATCCAACAAAACAATATACAATTTAATGCCATGCAATATTGTTTCTACTTTTTTTTAGCGATATTAATTTTTTACGCCTAAACGAGCAAAGATATAAAAAATCTGTTTGGTAGTTTTGTTTAAAATTGTCTTCTCCATGTTAGCTGATTATTTCAAGGAAGTAAATTATGTAATTAATGAAGTTCTGGTTAACTGACCTTTTAGTCGATATCGTTTACATTTTTTTGCTTTGAAAATTTAGCTATCACGACAAAAAAAACCATTTAAACAAAATTGCCAACGAGATATTTGATAGCTGCTTTCGTTTCAGCTTAAAAATATTATTACAACAAAAACCTATCTGTAAACTTTTTTTTTAATTTGTCACACCGATGTATAGAAGTGTTATGAAAGTAGGTAAAGTAAAAATTGTTTTTCGTACATTTAATGCAGCTATCCTGTGCATATTTATGCAACAGTGGAATGTATACTGGTGTTGACAGACTTGCATTGCAACAATGCTCAACATTTACTATATGTATAGGCCACGATTTTTGCAGAAAAGAATTCTGCAACAATTTGTTTGCAATGGCTTATATGTAGTACGTGCGCAGCTCTGATTCATGGTCAGTGATGACAGGATGTTTTAACTTTCAGCGTCTTGGTGTTGTACTCGCCAATCACAGACGTGTGGTGTCTCAGTAACCTTCTTATGATTGGCACAGTCAAATGAGTGACACCCCTGCACTAATACATTCAGCCAATGGCGTAGCCAAAGGGGGGTTACTGGGGGGTCAGAACCCCCTCCCCCCTTGTACCAAGTGATTAATAAATTTAAATAAAAGGTTGCCAGAAAAATATTGTTAAAGTGGGAATAATGGTATAACTTCTCCGTGCCACAGGTTTGAATGTAGATATCTGTTAAATTCTTCACCCAAAACCATTTTATATTACAAAATATCAATACTACTACTAGGTGTATGTCCAATGTAAAAAAATGCTTAAATAGCACCATTTTGCATCTAGAAATCAAAAAATTTCCGGGAGAGGGCTCCCTAACCCCCTCCCCGCAATTTTATTTGGGGGACCGGTGTACCTTCAATAAATTCTCAGAAACATCCCCCCCCCCTCAAAATCAAATTCTGGCTACGCCCCTGCATTCAGCCAATAACCATGAGGCAGAGCTGCAGATGTGCATGTAAGAAACTGAAACAAATTGAGGACGTGGGTGGACTAACAACTTAAGTCAGAAAATGGTGTTTTGAGATATTCAGGATTATATATATTTTTAAGTCCTGGTAAATGAATATAGTCACATTTATAAAATGGCCTCTAGCTCCATCTATTATTGTCTGAGGGAAACCATTTTGTTCTGGTATATAGAACAAAAGTTGGCAATTCTAAGTTAACAATTGGTGGACTTGCAACTTAAGCTGGTTTAATTAGTTAATTCATCCAGGTCGTCAATTGTTACAGAATAATTTTCTCCGAAAATCGTGGACTTTTGCAGTATGTACAAGCTGAAGTAGGCCTATTTTAAGTGCCCTCTTACTGTGAACGGATGATACATTTCCCTTACTGTTTAGGAAGATTTTCACAGTTTACTCCATTGAACTGCATTTGTATTGTAAATACTGACTGATGTTCGAGAACTGTACCCCAGACGTGATTTGGACATAGCTATCAAAGTGTTCTGAGGGTGTCGCCTGCTTGAATGTGCCTTCAGCGTTAGATGCTCAGAAGCTGTAAGATCCATTATTAAAGCATGTGTCAGTATTACATCGCCCCTATGCACAAGGCGTCAAACTGGCCGCAGTGTTACGTCGGATAGTTGGAACTCTGGGATTGTAAGCGGAGACCCTACTATTATAGTGCAGGAGAGTCGCACTAATGTACACTGGAGGCCACTTAAGAGTGTTCAAGTGTGATAAAATCATAATTTTATATTTTTATGAAATATTATAAGTTTTATAGGCAATAATTGTGATTACATTTTACGCTTACTAAACAGTTTTATCTCTCATAGTTTTCTCATAACGGGGTGTCAATGATAAAATTTGCTTGTTACGCAGCCATCCAAATAGTGAAAGCCAACTAACCTAATTAAACATAATAATTCACTGTGAACTTACATTCCATAAGCTATGCAATAAAACATTTAATAAAATCCACAACGTAATATTTTTAATTAAAAAAACACAGTAGTACAGAAAAAGTTGCAAATTCAGCATTTTTTTTTAAATACAAAAACATTTCGCGGGATTTTTCAAATGTTTCATTACGTAAACCATAGTATGTTATTTCACGTACGTAAGTCAATTGGTTTTCACTATTTGCATGGCAGCAGAACATGCAAATTTCGACTTTGACGCACCATTATGAAAAAACTACGCCAGCTGTAATTGTTTCGTAAGAGGAGACTGTACTCACATGTATCGCCTACAAAACTAACAATATTTCATAAAAATATAAAAGTATGATTTTATTGCACTAGAGCTGCCTTAAGGCCGCTTCTACAACAATTTTCATCGTCATATTCATATATTTGTACCAGATATTTTTTTTCTTATTTTAGACATAAATTGTGACTAAATAATACTCTTAGGAAACTGATAACAACGCTCCATCACCAACTTTTTACTTACGCGTGGTTAATTATAACCAATTCGATAGTAATCCTTCCCCATAACACTTTCCTGCGACATAAAACACAAGAAAGAAAGGACACGAACGAGATGAGAAAACATTTTTATTATTTGTAATACAGCAAAACTGCTGGCAGGTGTTTGGTTGGTGATGATGATCTATGTCTCTTTATGTACTTTTTCCTTAATGTTTTGCTTTGTTCGTGTTCTTTCTTTCTTGTGTTTCGTGTCACCACTACCGCGATAGGAAAGTGTTTCCAACCATGCATTGCGTGTGATTTCCCTTCGTCTGGGTGTACTCTATTTCTCCTGAAAGTTTGTAACCGCTGTACTGGTACATCCTGTATAGGCGGTATGTTTCTCTACGAGTGGCTCTTATCGCTCCAACGTTCCTACGCGTCAAACGCAGAATTTGAAACCCACATACACGCTCCTCTTAATTAGGTTCGTAATGAGCTGCGCGAAGAGGCTGCTGTTGAGAAATTCCCCCCCCCCCCTCCATAAACAGACTCGGTAGTAGTATTTTTACTGCCTGTGATTCTTTCAATATAAGATATAATCCTCCTCTGAAATGTATTTCCATTTCGCATGTGGGTACGTTGCAAACACGTCTAATAGTTTTACAACTAAATATTTATTTCTTACCTGGCGTACCGCAGTAGAACAGCGGGGCGGGCGAGCACATTAAGGGTGTTCAAGTGACAAAAATGTGTAACTTTATATTTGCACGATACAGTGTTTAATTTACAGACGTTATATGTGAATGCATTTTCCACTTGTTAAAACGTTTTAGCTGTCATAGTTTTCTCACAATGGCATGCCAAAGTCAGAATTAGCAAGATACGGGAACACTGGAATATTAAAAACCAAGCGCCTTACTCGAATGAAATAATGTACACTGAAATTTGATTATGCTAAAACATTAAAAAAACACACAACAAAGTCCTTTTGTCATCTTAAAAATTGCCATAAATTAGGTAAAAATGTCACCAGTATCAACTATTTTTAAAAAGTCTGAAGGAATTCCATTGTGTGTTTTTGAAACTATTAGCATATGGCCAATAGTATCTAATATCAGTTGAAATTATTTCATTTGTATAAATCACTTGTTTTTGTTATTACTAAGTTCCCGTAAGTTTCAAATTTTGACTTTGTCGTGCCACTGCGGGAAAACTATGAGAGGGAAAACAATTTACGAGGAAAATGTAGTCGCAAGTTACGTCCATAAAACTAACATTACGTCGTGCAAATATAAAGCTACGCATTTTTGCTACATGAGCGCCGTTAAGTGTTGGATCAAGCGAAACAGTGATGGTCTACAAGGTTAGTTTACACGTACCGTTGTCCCTCACGTCCGCACGACTTGCCACGACCCATCTACCAGTCTTCTTGCTATGCTAATACAGTGTTTACGTGTGTGGGCGCTGTGCGAAGTGCTGTCACGACCTAGCTGTTGTTTTGGTGATGGCAGCTGTGTCTCGTCCCTCGACCAAGCCCAGTGACCAATGCCGGGTTCAAACACGAATGGCTGAACACAGTGAAACATTTCGATACACCTCTGACCACGGTCGTAGAAGTACAGGTCTGGACACTCACCTATCTACCAATGTATTTTGCTTGACCCCCTTGTTGTTTGGCTTTAGTTCACCAAGTTACCGAGAGTGTTGTGCGTCTTTGGCGCTGCATTCAGGGCGGTCGAGCTCAAACTCCGCCCACTTTTTTACAGTTTTACATTATAAAGTAATTAAAGATTCCTGGAGCCATGCTTTAGGATTGTGAGCGAAGAAAGTATTTCATAAATTGATAAAAAATACGTTTCGATAAATTGTTTATCATAGTGGGAGGGAAGTGGGCGGAGTTTGAGCCCGACCGCCCTGATTGCAGCGCCAAAGACGTACAGCATTATCGGTAACTTGACGAACTGCAGTAAAACAACAAGAGGGTCAAGTTTCCAGGCGAGTGTCCAGACCTGTTCTTCTACGGTGGTGCTCTGTACATACCAGAATACATTCTGTGAGTCCATTCTTCACAAACCTCTCTGTGACATTCAAACAAATTGGCGCAACATTACTTTTCACCTAATGCCAATGGCCCTGTAAATCACCTTAATGTGAGGGGAATGTTCTCTTAATTAATATGCAATTTTTTATATGTATTCCAGGTAATCTCCACAATTGTTAGGGGATATTTCCCTTTAATTACTCGAGTCAACTTGCAACCTGCATGCGCTGTAATTGTTCCTTACATGTTAGTGTTATTTGCTACTGTTTGTTATATGTGAGGAAATTCCATCTCAATTACTTTCCCCTGTGTATAGAAGCAGCTAGCAGTCCTGGACTGCGCTGCAGGTAATACGTATATAGGTGATGGTTTACCACGGGAAAACTTGACTGTTTGTTGGATTTCAACACACGTTAAGTTTATTAGATTATTACTGGATATAGCTTGTACGTAAACCTGTTGCCCTATTTGACTGAGCTAATAATAATCCCGCTATTGTAATATTTGATGCCTGTTGTTGGTCAATAGACAGACAGCTACGTTGCATCAGACGTACTTCACCCAATCATATATGTTGGAAGAAACTACGGTGTTTTCAAGGGTATGTTGATCCAAAATAATTTCGCGATATACCATTACCTATATATAGTAATGAGAGTATTGTGTACCGTTACAAGTTTCCGCATTTAACACGTGGGGACAGTGGAACAACAAGGTCCAGGTTATCACACTCGACGAGAATCATATCGCCTCTATTCACAGCGCGCACAAACTGTAGTGAAATGTTTTCGTTGTTGTATTTTTCCTACCCGACTTAAGGGCAGGGGCCCGAGTTTCTTCGCATTTAACGACATTTATTTTTTAAAACATAAATGGGAGCCGATATCGTAAAATCGCTTCGTAACTTTGTTATGACTGATTTAAACTGCATAATCTAATTTTGTCGAGTTAGAAGTATGTAAAATAGTAGCTAATTAGTTAATTAACGAAATTTCCTTATAATTGATAAATTAGCTATACTCATCATACAGTTTGTCTCGAAAAATTACATTGCATAGTAAAACCAATTTGCAAAAAAGGTATGAAGCAATTTTACGATATTGACTCTCGTATGGATCAAAATAATTAATTCTCTCGAAAGCCGAGAAACTCGAGCCCAAGCCCTTAAGCGGTGCCCCTAATTTTTTTTTAATAGTATGATGTGAAGGCCAACGCATGCATGTTGTTCTGCTTTTAATGAATATTATGAATTCAGGTGGCATTATCGGAGTTACAGCAGTCTGAAAAGCTGTTTTCAGAAATTTTTAGACGCACTAAAACCGTTGTTCCAATAAGCGGTCTGAATTTTTTAAATTTTGAAGTGTAGTTTCTAGTGTGTGATCGTTTGGTAGACAAACGTGACGTGAATAAGTTAAGCAATTTAACGTTAAAAAGTATATGCGTGACACCGTTCGTGCGCCCGGCGTATAGTCCTCTTTTAAGAGCCCGGTTGACAGCAGTTTTCATCACTATGTTTTGTTTTTATTTTTGTACCAGCCATATTTTTAAGACGTCAATTGTGACAATTTTGCTTTTTATTTATTTTTTATTTATGATAGTTTTTGCATTATGGCTTGCCAACATCACGTTTTTAAGTACGACACTAAACCAACTAACTTACTGAATTGAAATAACTAACACAAAATAACGACGTTGTTAGCTACACGGTTTCCTACATAAAACCACCAAAAAAATATTTTTATACTTAAAAATGCTGAAATTGGTTTTAATACATTGAAATATTTTGAATTAATAAAATTTTATTATTTTGTGGTTTCATATAGACTTGTAGACTACAATATTCATTAATCAGTTTGAAATATTCCAGTTCGGTTAGTCAGTTGATTTTAATACAGTATGTAAAGTTGTGACACGCAAAATTCTGACTTTGACAAGCCATTATGTAAAAACTTTGATAGATAAAACAATTTCATAAATACAAAAATGAATGACATAATAAAGAAAAAAAAATATCGGATACAAAACTAGAAATAAAAGCATTATGGTGAAAACTGCTGTATACCGTGTCGTTAATTATCGCTAAGACCAGGCGGTGCAACAATGGCGTTCAGAAGCCAGCGCTAATTAGCGTGAGAGGACTGAGGGCGTAACTGCACCGACACACGACTGCCGCCACACCCTCGCGTGCTAATAATGATTTTAATGTGCGGCAATGAAAGAGGGTGAGGCTACGACCTTGCACCTTAGCTCTCATTGGTTATTGACGAACACGTAGGTAAGTCATAACATTAACTATTATTTTTTTATTGTAGTACATGCACAGAAGTCTATTTATCTTTTGGAAACCAGGCTTCAGTAAATTTTACAACTACAATTAATTAATGGAATAATTTGCAAGAAATTATTGAAATATAGTTTTTGTACAATGGCATGTGAGCAAAAGTAAATCTTTTGGGTAAAACAGTTTCATGCTAGAAATAAAACCCAACTGTCTTACAGAAACGAAATAATTCACACTGAAACGCAGTGCCACTGGCTACTCCAAGACATGTATAAAACTGAATTTGTTATTCTTTGTAATAAAAGTACAGAATTTTAAATTAAAAATTGTTATTTTCTGAATTTTCTTAAAAGTACAAAATATATCCACTGCATTTTAATACATGTCTTGACGTAGCATGCGACGCTTTTCTCCAGTGTGAATTATTCCATATCAGTACGACAGCTGGTTTTCCCTTCTAACATAATACTACCGTTTTATGTGAATTTAGACATTTAGACGCCATTATACAAATACTATGAAAGATAAAAACATTTCATAACAGTAAAATACTCTCACAAAATTGTAAGCCTACAAAATTATTAAAATAATTAAAACTTTTGGTGAATATCCACAACCCCCCCCCCCCCAAAGTACGTGAAAACCAACAAGGACAGAAACACATGTAAATATGCTTTTAAAATCTGTAGTTAAATCCTCTGGTTTTTACTGAAAAGAATTTTCCCATCAATTTGTTTCAATGACTTATGTGTTCATCTGCATATCTGCCGTGTGGTCAATGATTAGTAGGGCCACGATTTTGTCGCGGAAAGATTTTTGCCCCACTTTGTTTCAGTGACTCACGTTCACATCGGCAGTTCTGTTTCAAGGTTATTGGCAGCGTGTCTTTGTTCAGTCACGTTTCTCATTTGACTGCACCAATCAGAATAAGATTATTGTCACTCCGTACGTATATAATTTGCCAAGGCCAGTGAGAGTAAAATCATCCAATCACAGACGATGTAGCAGAGCTGCAGGTGTGCACATGACGCATCGAAACCAAAAGTTGCAAAAATCTTTTCGCCATAAAATCGTGGCTCTAATGACTAGATGTTGTTAATTTAACTCTCAGCGTCTAGGCATTCTACCCGCAAATCACAGACATGCCGTCTCTCAATAACACTGTTCTGATTGGCACAGGCAAATGAACGAAGCCTCTGCACAAAGTCAAGCTATCCAATAACCATGAAGCATTGATTTGCAGATGTGTACGTAAGACACTGAAACAATGTTTGTACAAATAGTCAGTGGATGTATATATTCCCTATGTTCCCAGTCTTTAAAAATAGTGTTTAAGAAGTTTCAATGCAGGCTTCTAAAACCGTTCGATAAAGAAGGGACGGAACTATACGTTGGGGCGTGTTGTCCCCCACCTTGCAACCACACCCACATCCAACTCCCCTCCCTCGACAACTGTTTGCACAAAAGGTTAATCTCTTGGAGGCTGGCGGTGGTCGAGTCACTCGACGCGTTAGTAATTTTCGCCGCGCGGCCCTGTGGTGCGATTTACGACGGATCCCGCCATCTAATCTGGTTTTCCAGACCTGCGGCTTGCGATGGTTTTATTGCTCGGACATAATACCGGCCCCTGACCGCGCCATTTGACTGCCGGACATAGCCCCGGCTGCGTAGAGCGAGCCGGACACAGAGCAGCTAAGAATACAGAAGTGAAGCTGCCGCACGCGTGACGGACTCAAACACTGCCGTATACAGGATGTCCAGAAAATGCCGCATAATAACCCATTCAATCACTGCGTCCACGAACGAGGGAATGTTGCACGTTGGAAACATTTATGGTTAAAACTGTACATAGTATGGAATCTGTGCTCAGTAGAACAGGCGTTGTCTCGTGAAGATGACCTGGTTGGTGAATTCTCTTGCCAACCTATTCTATTAATTCTGACAAAAACATGGCACCTAGCACAAAGACACAGCATTGGTTGTGATAAGCAAGTAGAGCAGAGGTACAGTGGGCAACATATTGCACGGCTGTAACACTCGAACTGAAAAATATTTGAGTGACTGAATGGGTTAAATATACAACCACGCGAGTCCTTTGCTAAACTGGAGACGAAATTGCTAAGAGGCAGAAATTTTACGATCACATTTTACATGCACAACGTGTAAACACGGCACTGTAGTTAGTTCCATCTTGCGCTCCACTGTTCTGACCATCATATTATGGGCGTAGGTTCACATCCCGAGCAGTACAAACACGTATACGTTTACTCGGAGTAACACACATAAAATAATAACTGGACGTGTAGCGTACAAGGGAACTTTCTCTGTGCTGTGTTGCCTAATTGTGCTGAAAACTAAGGATTATTTGGTCTGAGAAGTACTTCCAATTTTCTTACAATAACTAAGAACTCTTGATATTCACGAAGAGATTTGAGCAACACTGCATTAATTTCTTACGTGCACATCTGCAGCTGTTCCTTCGTGGTTATTGACAGCGAGTCATTGTTTGTTTACTGTGCTAGTAAGAACAAAGTTACTGCGACACCGCACGCGTATGTGATTGCCAGAGCTGATGATTTTCCGTGAAAATACTTCTGTCGCACTTTGTTTTATTGATTTACGCGCACATCTGCAGCTGTGCTTCATGGTCAGTGACTGTATGTTTGAAGCTTCACGTGTCTTGAGGTTCCACCCACAAATAACAGACGTATTGCCACGTAATAACTTTACTATGATTGGCAAAGTCAGATGAGAGACGACTTGACACAACGACAAGCTGCCAATAATTGTGAAGCAGAGTTGCAGATGTGCAGTTAATATATTGATACAAAGTGATACTAAAATATCTTAGCGAATATCAAGAGTCCTTAGTAATTATAAGAAATATTGAAAGTACTTCTCAGATGAAAAATCACTTCGTTTTCAGCCATAGCCATCTTTAGTAGAAGGCCGCGGCTTTAGATCTGGCAACCCTGCACGCAAGGGTCATTTTAACACTTCTTTTAGTTCATCAAAGGCAATAGCTGTACCTGATTCATTATTCTGCCCTACACACCAGCGAATCAGGGAAAGTCGCTGCCTTTGGCGAGACAAAAGAAACGTTAAAATGACCCTTCCAGACAGGGTTGCCAGATCTAAGGCCGTGGCCTTGTACTAAAGGTGGCTATGTTTCAGCACAATTTGGCAACATAACATGGTGAAAAAGTTCCCTCGTGCGCTCTACGTCGGTACGAATATCTTTTCGCGAATGCCTGGCGTATCTAATGAGAACTCATTCAGCTGAACGTATGAGAAAGTGTTTCTGTAGATTCAAAAGACGAGTGACATCCGGTTGCACAGTTACTGTGTTCCAGCAGGAGTCAATAAGCGACATCCAAATTTCGCGTTATCATTTCGCAGTTGGCTAGAATCCACTGAACTGTACACAACCAAACACACTCTATGACGTCATTGGCTGAAGGCCTTTGTATGGTTGTGTGCCCGTATTACAGGACAGTCTGCATTTCCCAATTGACCTTATATCATTGGTTGAACATGTCCTTGAGGAGCGCCACACGAACAGCTGGCCAACAACACAAGTCAGATGAGTACATACTATCTTGCAGTTCAATCTGCTGTCTGATAACAACGCGACATTTGCATGTCTCAATCAATAAGCGACATCCAAAGAAGAGTGTTCCCTGGATTAGTACTAGCACCTAGCCTCGTACAGAACCGACAATGAGTTTCCTGTTTCCGCAGCATGAAGTACGCGAATTAGTTTACTTTGTATTGTATGTAAAGGCCATGATCCATAATTTCTACTGCTTTTACGATGATTATCTTTTAGATCCTGAACGAGAGCACGTAAAGAAAAAACTGTTGCTCAGTTTTGTTAAAAACAGTGTATAATATGGCAACGATTTTTCAAGACAAAATACACAACAGTGTCACCTAATTATAAAATTAGGGACATTCATATCAACGAACTAATTGGCCAAATGAACATAATTTTCATTGTAGAAAAAATTAGACTACACAGCAAAAACAAGTATTAACGAAATTGGGCAACAGTTTATGGATATCTGCTCTCGTTTATGAATAAAAAATAATGATCGTGAAAGCAGTATAAACGGTGTATAACGGCCTTAAAGCCTAACACGAATTACGCGTGGAACGATCTACTAGGTTTCGTATCTGTACTTATCCAAAAGACTACAGGTTGCTGTAAAATTTCATGCCAATATTTTGGTGAAAGAAAAACTTCACAACTAGAGGAACAAGAAATGTCAATGAACATATGTTCGAAAACGCGCCGTTACTGTACTAGATGCCTCACGACTTAGAATGCATGGGGCGTATGTTGGATCATGTTGCTGAGGAATGCTGCACCGGACAGTATTCGCACGGTATTGCCAATAATTAGGGCCCGGTAGTTTTCGCGAAAAGATTTTGCCCCACTTTGTTTCAGTGTCATACGTGTACACCTGCAGCTCAACTTCATGATTATTTGCAGTGTTTTTGTGCAGAGTTGTTATTCATCTGACTGTGCCAATCTGTACACGGATAACTGCGTCACAACACGTCTGTGATTTGCGGGTTTAACCTCCACACACTGGATTTTACGGCATCCAATCACTGACCACATAGCAGAGCTGTAGGTGAGCACGTAAGGCACTGAAACAAAGTGCTGCAAAAATGTTTTCGCGAAAACTACCTGGCCCTGCCAATAATAACTTCAATGGTATTTCACAGTAATGTGATCCTGCTCGCACGCCGTGCACTACACATCATTACAAGGGCCACGAACTTTTCGCGGAAATAATTTTGTCCCAGTTTGATCCAGTGCTTTATGCGCACATGTGCATGTGCTGCTTCATAGCCAGTGAATGAACGTCTCAAGACTCGCGTGTCTTGGAGCTCTACCTGCATATCACATACAGGAGGTGTTGCAGTTATGATTACCAAGAGCCACGCCTGGAGGACGGGCTAGCGACGACGGCAGTGCAATGAGGTCAGTAGTTGCACAAGACAAGGACCTCAGCGATTCTCCCCACCTGCACTGAAGTGTGGTAATATAATGCAATGTATCGGGGGAATCGAGGCCTGTCTCCTTCAAGCCTTCCAGCCGTCACCACCTCGCCAGGATGGTCCTGGGTCGAGACCCACGACGTGCCGCCGTCCGTCGATGAGCTCATTCATCATCAGCCTCCGGCATCATGCTAACGGTGAGGTCTAAGGTGTCCAAAGGGTCACCCTTCATAGATTATAACAACGTAAATATTTAAACAGCCGCCCCCCCCCCCATATCTAAATTTTGTAGCACAACCGTGTAGTATTTTGAAACTAAACTATGTAGAGTAAAGCCACCGTAATTATATTAAGATATTTCATTTAACCGTAACCCTTACCCTTAACTTAACCACATAAATAGTTTCAGTATAAAGTGCCCACCTCTGACTACAGCCACCCAACCACTATAAATCATGACTAGAGACACTGGAAAAGCGCGAAAATGTTTAAGATAGTCTCCAATAAACTGTAGTATATTAACCGTGACACGTGTGAACAGTTTTGTGGCGAATAACACACGCTGTGTGTCCAAGCTGTGCAGTTCTAACAGGGTTTGTCGAAGAGACACACATTGCTTCAAATAAACCATAGCCAATGTCGATAAGAAACATTCAGTGTTATATACAGCATGTTGGAACCTAGCAAACAGTCAACTATTCCCGCGATTTTCCAGTGTCTCTAATCATGACTAATACATATTAGTAAAATAACAGATAGACAACACAGTAACGCTTATTGTGATTGACAGTCAAACTAGACGTTACTTCACAAATAAACAATGCCAATAACCATGTGGCAGAGCTGCATATGTGCACTCAAGGCAATGAAACAAACTGGGGAAAAATTTTCTAAATTACACACAATGCATTGTTAACTGTAGTTTTAAAAATGCGCATTTTTGGACCTAGGCTTATGTAACATGTTTTAGTACTTCTGGGTTTAAAGATTCTTCCTCCAAGATGTTGGCATTCTTTCTTGCAACATCCTGTATACTATGTTTCGTTAGTAACACCTGCAACTTGTGTACTTCTTCTCCTCAGGGCTGCCAATTGTGCCAAGCAGAATGCGGTAAAGTTTTAGGAACGTTGATAAAGCTGTCTGCACACGATCAAAGACAGCGCGGATGAAATGTCAAGGAAGAAAATTAGATGGAAATGACGTCATAAATGCGTCACTGACATCGCCGACTCGTAGCTATTCATCCAAGAAATTACGATCGGGAGTTATGCTGCGTAGCCTACTTCTGTAAAAGTTCGTCCGGAAATATAAACACGAGGGAGAAAAAAGGTTCGGTGATCCGTAACGAAGGAATATTTTCCCTGTAGGAAAAAAACTTCCTTGGAGAGCTGAAATTTTTATCTCTGAAAGTACAAATCAAATATATTTTACTGCTAACGTTTGTTAAGTATTTGGCAAATAGGCCTAAGTAATATTTTTAGGTATTTTAACTTTTTTGAGTCGTATAGAAAACTGTAGCGTTCAGGTTATTATTATTTAGGTAAAATAATTTTGGTCAATATTCTACTTTGAAATAGTATGTATATATATATATATATATATATATATATATATATATATATATATATATATATATATAT
>PNEQ01078226.1:172001-244853 GCA_003012365.1 Medauroidea extradentata | reverse complement strand
GGACAGAAGTTGAAATATTAAGGGAATTTTAATAACAACGTACTTAAGCGATCGCTGATGTGCTTCATTGTTCCCAGCTTCCGACAGATAGACAGTGTGTTGTTTGACTGTCTCGTTGTGACGTCGACAGAGTCGGAAAATGGCGATGCAGCATATGAAGGGATATTAGCAGTGTTGCTAGATAATGTCGCAGAAGCTTCTGGTCGTCTGAGCTCCAATCCCCGATTGCGCGACGTGGGTTTTCAACCGACTTTCCTTTAAATTTGGACCCACCACATTCTTGAGAAAGTAGGGGAATGAAAGGAGTGCTATATATAACGGAAATTTTGCTGGGTGCGGTATACAGGCTTGGTGAATGATGCTGCTAGTTTTAATGTAAGTATTATCAGACACGAAGTGGCTAATATGTTAGACGTTGTCGGTTGGGTAATGATACTAATAATATGAAACTGAGATTTGTGTATTTTAGTTCCTATTGAAGCTTCCTAATTTGTGTCATTTCTTTGGCCGTAGGAAGTTAAGTTCTCTTAACGTAGTTTTGCTGCGCATGGATCTATTTTGATTTTCACTCGGTTTTTTTTGGAAAGAAATTAACTCCAAAATTTAAATGACCATGCAAGTTATGGTTTCCCAGAGTTCGTTGTACTGTAGGTATGTTTCGGGTTGTCAGAAAATGAGTGAGCTCCTAAACTGAAAATAAATTGAGAGTTATTTTGTTACGATTTTTCATGATTGTAATATTGTCTGAGATTATTATTGGGGTTTTACTAGGCGCTGTTATTACACGTTGTATTGTTAAACATTTAATATTTATTGCATATCTAGTAATGCTTCGGCAGTCGTGTGTACCTGAGTTAGCTATCAAATATGTTTAGATTTTATGTAATTCTGGAAATGCTGTTGTGTAAACAAATCAGTTAAGATTGAAGTATGTATAATTATTCTTGTATATGTTTTATGCTGATCTCTTTAATCAGAAAGAAGAGACAGATAATTAAATAAAAAACGTATACAAATATTTTTGATATTTCATGTATTATTTGAACTATTCTGTTTAACACGTGTACCAGAAGGTCTCGACAAAATAAAAGATCTCTGATGGTTGACACTCCCAAGGTTAGGTTTAGGAAAACTAGAAGAAAACCAGGGGAGTGCTGGTTCCACAGAAAAGTGTCAGCGTTCTCAATGCGTATATGGATATATGATATATATGTATTATATGTACATATGTGTACACACACATATGTATAAACACTTTTTAAACCATACGACAAAACGTGAAATTCATATATGAAAGTTACACCCTGAAAGTATTCATCGAAATGTAAATAATACGTGCCTTGCTTCATCATTTATATTTGAAATATAAAACAAATTATTCATATAAATAAAAAAAACATGCTATTCACTGCCCCACTCTAACCCTAAAAAGAAATTTTTTCTCGAGGGGAATGCAACTTTCTAATAAACTCAAGTATACAATGAGAAATATGCTTAACCACGACGCATGCGAGAAAATGTAAAATGTATAGACTAATTGCTCGCAGTGGTAGTAAAACCAGAACTGGAGGAAATATATTAGTTAATAGTTCTTCCAACGCTATGAAATATTTGTTCTTTTCTGACCGTCACCTTTAAAGTATATATATAAACCTCAGCATAGCGAGCCAACGTATTCAGGTTATGCTTGTGCCAAAAGGTCGTTGCAATGAAATACGGAATTTTCTAGATTTATACAGACACTGAATTTTTGAGAAAACTATTTTTCACAAATTGTTTCATTGCATAACGTACACATCTGCAACTCGGCTTCGTGGTCATTAGATAGAATTAAGTTGTGCAGAAGCGTCACTCATTTGACTGTGTAAATCAAAATGTCACTGGGACACCACACGTCTGTGATTTGCTGATAGAATCCTTATATAGTGAGAGTTAAAAACATCCAACCAGTGAAACAAATTGGTGTGAAAATCTTTTAACAAAAATCAGTAATTAACTACTTCTGTGGAAAAAAAACACACGAAAACCTACTTCACCAGCCCTTATTTAGTGATTTCAGATAAATTTGGTTCGACCTAGGTTTTTCATATTTTCTTCTGCTAAGTCAGGCAATGTTTTCTTCGCTGATTAATTTACCGCACACAATCAAGGACGAAGGCAACTCTCATCTTTGCTGTTCGGGAGGAAATGCGAGAAACGCCGGAAGAGATGATGGAGCGGGAGAGGAAGGGAGATAATGCCATGGAGCATCGGGTTGCCGTCCAGATGATGACTGAGGAGTGTCAGGTGACTGGCTGCTGCGTCGAGGAAACAAGAGCACGCCGGAGAAGACGAGAGCTCTCATCTTCACGAGGAAGAAGAAGAGATAGAAGAGTGGGTGGTGGAGGAATATGAAGAGCAGGAGGTGTCGGCGATAACGTGGCGATGAAGCAGGGCTTGCGCGGACCTGCCGACCCTCTCGACCCATCGATCACTCGGCCGCGTGTCGACGCCTCTCGAGGGTGTGTCGAGTTTGTTTTCATCCCTCTCCTAGTCTCCTTCCCCACTGCCAACCCACACACCAACTCTGGCAACACTGCATGCAACTACTGCAATATCTGGCTTTCATGGCCAGTTTAAGAGGGATAGATCGTCGCCATCTTTAATTTTATATCTTGTATCATAACTTTGATTTTTGGTAAACTTATGGACCAATTGCAAAATAGAATACGCATTGAAATAATTTCTGTACTTTACCATTACCGTTGTTAAGACCTAATGGCAGCAAGACAATTCTTATTACAACTAAATCTGTAACAACAGCAATGACAAACAAAGATTTATGAGGTAAAAAATTATATCAATGTGTATTATTTTCGGCAGTTAGGTTAAAGTGCCAAAAATTTACCAAAAATAAAAGCTGTGACACAAAATACAAAAATTCAAGATGGCGATCATCTCTCCCACTCAAGGCCACGCTACTTTTTCGAGCATTATTTTTAAATTTCAAAAACGGAACATACGTGAAACCGTCTTGTAGAATTGTTGGAAAATGTTTTTACAATGTACCCTAATTTTACACAACAAATGTTAGAATGTAGGCTAATAATTCGACATAAAGAAATTTTTTTTTTTAAACGTGTGTAACTAGTCAAAATTATATAACATGTTTGCTTTTTTTCCTATTCGTGTTTACAAAGTGAGTAAATGCTTCAAATTATTAAATCAAGTATTATAGCCACTGATTGCACTTAAAGTGCCAATGAAACTCCACCATAAATTTGTGTGCAGATATTCTCAAAACTGGAGAGTTGTGATATATACTGGAATTGTAAGTCTCCGATTGTAAGCATGTCTTTATCAGATATAGCGATTAACAGCGGGAAAAGCTAACTGCATGGTATATCGTGTATATATTTAAGTATTAGTTTCGTTGTCGGCTAGGTTTTTTTTTTTTTTTTTTTTCCAAAAATCAATGTTCTGTCAGCCGGAAAGCACTCGTGCAAATTATTCTAATAATAATAAAATAATAATAGTAACTAACGAGAACAAAGTTGTTACCAATAATAATCATCTCTTACAATCGAACAGGTAAAAATACCTCCATTTACACCGGTATTATACTATTAGTAGATATATGCAAAATTTACTTTATTATTTGTTGATATGCTCTACGCCAAAATGAGCATGATCCATAAGTTTTAAGGTTGCTGGCCGTTGTATAATGTCACTTACGCCTATTTGAAACAAGTTTTTTTATTATTGTCCACCCTGCCATGGAACATTAAATTATTTGCCAGAAATGTTCTCTACTGCAGGCAAGAAGTGTACCAATTGCAGGTGTGGAACTATTTTAAAACAGCTTGCAGTATAGTTTGAGGCCATAAAATAAAGCGATATTCGCAGGTCCCTCAGTAAATTCACACGTATAATGTTTTGTACGATTTTTGTACAATTTGTTATTACTAATATGCAATAACTGTTAATATTCTGTAATATGTGGCACAGTAGAAGGCAACATTTACAATACAAATGGTGAAATAGAAATCTCGAGTATATTTTAGAACTGACCATGTCTTGCATTTTGTCAAATATTACAAAATACTGTATTATTAAATAAAATCCCGTAATTACCTGTAAAATTTTACTGATGCTATACGAAACACGGTAGACCTCTCTTGTAGTCCCGACGGCTGTTGTCGCAAGTAAACAAGATATATCCCATTATATATGTAACGTAGTGCTAAAAGTGACAATGCGACAAACCCATAATTGTGGGAAACGGTGATTGAAAATATTGTTGGAATGTTACTTACTGATATTAATTTAATTTCAAGTTGCTGGATGATTATCGTTGTTTGAAATTTGCCGCTTCATTCACAATAGTTTAATTGCTCGTACTAAGTCTTGTTTTATCCTTCAGTATTAAATGCTGTCATTTTCTAACATTAGACAAAATCGATTCAATGTTTTTTTTAGTAGAAGAACGAGCTAGAGATTTCTAGGGCATATAAATTAAAAAGAAGCGGTGATATTAAACAAGTAAAAAAAAAGTAAATTTGTCACTTGTAGCACCAAACCACAGACATGTAAAATAGAAAATTAAGTGAGGCGGGATTTTCTTACATGACAGAGAAGAAAATTACACTTGCATTTGAAGGAAACATTACCTGGCTAGAAATTGTAACATATCCTTTTTACATAAGACAAATTTCCTCATAAGTAAAAATTATAAAATTTGGACAGTTTTACATATACTTTTCTTTAATTGCTATCGTTATGGCTAGGAAAAATTCGCGAGTTCAATGACCTGCATGCTAAAATCCAATGACCTATACATACTCAAGCCCCATCTATTAGCTCATTGTCTGCTGTCTGAATGTGTAGCAGGTAATGGACAAATGATAAGGCTTCGGTATACACAGGATAATGGATTCTAGCATGTTGGTCGTTGAACTCGCAAAATATTCCTAGCCCTAGTTATCGTCCGTATTACGCAGAACATCAGCAGTATTCAGATTAACACCTGATATAGTAATTGAAGCACCACATCTTATACTATTGGCTTAGTATGCAAACCACTATATCAATGAGGTTATTGATAGGGGCCTCTTAACGCAACAAGTATTTTGCTCCAATTTGTTTCAATTGCCTTACATGCAAACCTGCAGTTATGCTTCGTGGTCGATGATGGGACGTTTTTAATTCTCAACGTCAAAGGACATAGCCATCTTTAGCAGAAGGCGCCTTAGATCTGGCAACCCTGCTAGGAAGAGTCATTTTAACACTTCTTTGGCTCGCCAACGGCGAGTATGTAGAGCAGAATAACGAATCAGATACAACCATAGCCTTTGGAGAGCTAAAATAAGTGTTAAAATGATTCATGTATGCAGTGTTGCCAGATCTAAGGCCGTAGCCTTCTACTAAAGACGGCGTGATGTATCAGTAACATTATTCTGATTGGCACAGTCAAATGAGCGACACCTCTCCACAAATTCATGTCACCCAATAATCATGAAGCAGAGCTGCATATGTGTACGTCAGACACTGAAAATAAGTTGGTGCAAATTTTAATTTTCGCCAAAATCAATGGCTACAGTTATTACTTTCAAACGGGAAAAGACGAAAGTACCGAAGTACTAAAACATGGAGAGCAAGTGTTTGGCAGCAGGACACAGGTGCTAATGACATTACAGTTGACTGACTTCGCCATAATGTGTCGGGGAACAGAGCAGTGTCTTGCCGCAGGTGTATGACAACAGCTCTCGTTCTGACGTAACAAAGTCCACAATCTGCATCTCATTTTCTGCCACGGCGCGTTCACGGCAAAATGCGCAATTTTCGGACGAAAATGGCTGGAAAAATCCATCACCTTCTGGAACTGATGGCTGCTGAATAAAATTACGTTGAATAAACTAAGCCTTCCTCGAATATAAGCTACCGGAATAAATGACGCGGCGAGGAAATGTAATAAAAATTGAGCTCTGCAGTTGATTCACTATGATTGCAAGGGAAACCTACATTTGGCTTAGTATTATCCGGACATTCTAGATTTTAAAAACTAACTCCTGTGTACTTGCAGTCTTCCTTTTGTTGCTGGTTGTGTATTTATGTGAGAAGAATTTTTTTTTATTTGACTGTGCCGGTCGTCGTAATGTGAAGCCACTTAATTTTACTGAAAAGAATTCTGCATCAATTTGCTTCACAGTTTTATGTGCACATCTGCAGCTCTGCTTCGTGGCCAGTGATTGGATGTGTTTAACTCTCAGCGTCTCGAGATTCTACCCGCTAATCACAGACGTGTAGTGGCTCAGTAACATTACTCTGATTGGCACAATCGAATGAGCGATGCATCTGCACACATTCAGGGCGTTAAATGGGGCTATTTCAGTTATACGACCTCGGCAGTTGACAGAATATTTTTAGAGGAAGTATGCAGAGTGTTTCGTGGAGGGAGTAAGGGGAAGAGTAGGGAAATTGTTCGGTGAAATGACGAGGTCGTAGAAGTGACCTTTTCTGCATTAAATTGCGAAGCAGCAGAAATATAGATGCATAAGATACTGAACCAAGTTGGTGCAAATTCTTTCAGTGGAGTTGGTAACACGGTTACTGCAACTCCTGGTATATTTCATTAGAGTAGACATTGCATTTGGATCTTCTGTAGATACGAGTTACTTTCATAACTAGGCCAAAGTCTATAAAAATCGACATTGAACTAATAGCTATGTACACAACTGGCCACTCACTGGAGCAGCAGCCATTGGACAAGTACTTCAGAGTGCGTGGTAGATATACGCTGAAAACATCAATTGATTTCTACGCTTATTTTTCGAAGCCAATATGGATAAAATACTCAATGACAATCCTAGATAATGGTATTTGCCAACTTTATGAGCAAATATTTATCCAGAATTATTCATTCGTTACGCGTGATCTCTTACGCCGCAGTTAAATGCACGAGGTTCCGGCGTCAGAGATTGTGCCTCAGAAGTTCGTAACACTGGAAACAGTTTTGTTTAAAACGTTGGCTAAAACTATTGTCTAGGATTACTAGTGTTTAATTTTCGAAAATTGGCTTCAAGAAACCTACAGTTATAGATTAATGCTTTTAGCGTTGAATTATGTACCACGCCCTCTTAATAAGAGAGTGAATACAGGACTGTGGAGTCCAACCGATATGTATTTGAACCCGCGAAATTCCCGAGCCGCTAAAAATTACTCACGGATTGATTCAGGAAACGACATAAATATCAGAGGTTTGACTTCTACTGTGTTCAAAAAATAATTACTCGCAATTTTTTCTGGTTTCTGTTCAAAAATCAAATTTCGAAACATTATTTGCAGAAAAATATGTTAGATGGAGAATTAATTACAAATTAAATTAGTTCACGATGTGTTGATTAAATAATACTTTATTTAAGCAAAAGTGAGTTACAACTACGGAAGTGGAAGTTTTCACGATGCGATTTTTGCACCACATTGTTTCAGTGCGTTACGTATACATCTGCAGTTCTAACTCATGGTTATTGGCAGAGTTTTTTTGTCAGTGTCGTCGCTCATTTGACTGTGCCAATCAGAACAACGTTACTGCCAAGCCGTGCTCTCTAAAAATAGTTTGTAAATTTGTCACACGTGCATATAGGAGCGCTAAGAAAGTAGGTATAGTAGAATAGTTTCCCAGACATCCATAGTAGCACTCATAAACTTTTATAATAAAACAGTCAAATGTATACTGAAGTTACCAGACTTGTATTGTAACAAGTGTAATAGTTTGCGTATTTACAAGACGGAAGTATGGTAACTGTCCTATACTGTGTTTAGGTTAATTACTTCCTAAACATTGTAGGAGGTTTTTACAGTGCTGTGATTTGCGGGTGGAACCCCAAGATGTTGAGAGTCAAAATCATCCAATCGTTGACCACGAAGCAGAACTGCAGGTGTGCACGTAAGAAATTGAATCAAAGAGGTACAAAAATCTTTTCGCGATAGCTTCCTGTCCTTAGTTAAACACACAAAAAAATTTTTATCGTGATAAATATACAACAAAAATTATTCGCCCATAAATTTAATTGTAAAATTTAACTTTCATACGTCTAGGTTTAAAATTATAAAATTTTCTGATGTAGCAGAATTCTTGCAAATTTCAAGCGCAGAATACTTTTTGCTTGAAATGCATTGGTTGTGGGTGGTTGTGACTAATGAATCTCAGAGAGAAGCGAGAAGTAGACGGGCATACCTGAAGTAATAAAACTAGCAGGGAATATTTGCAGGTCTCTGAGGACGTTAAAGTCTGCGTCTAGCGGATAAACTATTCCCCTAGCGCGAAACTGTTGTGAACAGACGCCGCCCGACCATTACGCAAATAACACTCCTCCCGCAATTGTGGGAGATTCGTGGGGGAATAGCTGCGGTATTTTTTCACCACTCTGAAAAGGCGGTTGGGCGCGGGAGAAAAAAAAAATAAAAGACGGGGAATTTTTACTTCCCGGCGAAGGCTCTGGCGAGGAACTGAAATGATTTAATGGTTGTTTATTTGAATACTACCCCCGTAGCTGGGGTCTGCGTGAACCCCTCGTGCCGAGAGATTTAGGGGTGATTTAGGGGAGATTTGGAGAGGGCGTGGAAGGATGGAGAACCCACGCGGCCGACAGCAGGAAAGGGTTCCTACACTTTTTTTTGAAATATGCGGCGGCGGCACGGCCAGGGACGGCTAACACCATGGCGCTAGAATATTTCATGTTACCATGCATAGCGAAACAAGCCTGATTGAAATGCGAGGCTTCCCAGAAAACCAACAATAAACTTTTATTTTTTTTCTCTCTTTTTCTCTCTACCTCTGTCTTGTATCATTTTCCAGCCGCAACTCTCATAAGGAATCTGACGTGCTAGTCCCACTTCGCCGGCTGAATTACAAATATTGCCGTGGTCTCGAACTATAAACTTGTCAGCTGCAAAGTGGCAATAAAACAAAACACGGTTTATCCGAGTGTTAGACATACACAATACCTCGTTGTCACGTCATCTGAAGCTTATCGTACAATTCAAGGTAAGTCCTCACCTAGTGTAGAAACAGAATTGTGTGTCACTTGTAAATTTTATTTATTATACAAAAACTGCTGAACGTGTTCCCAACATATTTATCTATTACAATAACACAGCCTTCAATCTATGATTCTGTATTTATTTTGAATTAGGCATCCGTATTAGAAAAACGTATCGGGACCTCTTAAACGACTAAGGTAACGGTATTTTATATAATATCTGAATACTTGGTTTATCATAACGCCAGACTTCCCACAAACAACATTTCTGTTACTACGTATACTCTCGTAAAACACACGAAAAAATTTCGCGGCAAAGTTGTACTCCGGGCATAAACATACAGCCTAATTACAGAGGGAAAAATTAGCTTATGAGATCTACCTATATATATATCTGTGCAAGTATGAGTATCAGTGTTTATATGTCCGAGTATGTGTTCATCCCCCTAAAAACTTAGAATCCATAGACAAAATTTCATCAAACTTGGTACACACATAGTAATTATACACACATATTAATTATACACACATAATACTTAGGAATGGGATTTGACTTCTATGCATTTTGTCGAAGCCGTGAGCATATTTAAAAAATGGTGGCCATTTTTAAAATGTTTGCATGCCATATCTGAAGATCTATCTTTCGGCTTTCATTAAACTTGCTATACCAGTTTTACTAAGCAAGGTGACGTAACTTTTATGAATTTTGTCCGTGACAAATTCATTTTTCAAAACGAATTAAAAATTACTTGATCACACGAGATATCTGAGGAATCATTTTTCAGATTTTCATCGAACTCGATGCTCATACTACAATGTAATGTTACTTGACTTATTGTTTTTATTGTTTATGACAATCGAATATGTTCAAAGTATTGCCGTTTGTGACAAATTTTTTCTTCTTTATAACTCGGGAACAAAGTGACCAAATAAAACGGTGTTTTATATTTTGACAGTTCATTGGATACCTCAGCTTCGACTTTAAGTAATATTTTGCAGTTCCGACGTTTCGGAATATAGCGTTATACGACTAAATAAAGACGGTTTGTCATCTTTCGTGAACCAATAGACCGAATATAAATATAATTTATGTTTAGACAGTTCATCATGCAATATATTGTTTTCACAGTGTTTCTTGTTGTAGGTACACCATATAATGAGACATGACAAGAATAAATAATGATGGTATAGCCTGTTCACCTTAAACTGAACACCCTTCAACCCTTTTAATATTAAAAAATTGTATTTTATTTCGAAGAAATGTGTCAAGTTTTGAGATTGAGGGAATGTTTACGCTGGTATTTTGTTCCAGGGAAGTTTTCTGGTTAAACATATTAAAGATGATAAAAAAGTTGGAAAAAATATTTAAGCAGTGCTCACTTTATTGTAAAAGGTCTGTACGTAATATTTCCATGTTCGCAACAGATTAAGGTGTATTAGCATTGAGGGAAGTACAGGCTCATTTGTTGCGCTTATAAATTCTTGTTTATTAACTTCAGTTGGTAAATAAGAACCACTCGATGACTCACTAAAAAAAGAGTATAGTTGCAGATACCATACTTCTGTTAAAATAGGGACAACAAAACAGTTTGGTTATCAGTACTACTCTGGACATTTCCTTCAACAATATGTTTTGTAGAAGTTACCATGTGGTGTGTAAAAGCAACAATGCTCTTTGCTACTTCTACAAAACAGATTGTTGAAGGAACTGTCCAGAGTATAGTACCGACAAACAAACTGTTTTGTTGTCCCTATTTTAACATAAGTATGGTACCTGCAACTATACTCTTTTTTCAGTACTTCTATTAAGAACGAAGTCGCTTTTGAGCTGTAATTTTTTTTGCGTCGGAGGTTCAGAAGCGAATAAGCAATAAGGGCGACATTGACGCGGGCACCTACTGCCCTTATGTACCATGCAGTTTTTCCACTGCCAGCTGGACTTTAATAATTGAACCTCTCGTATTGTTATTATTAAACAAATCTGCAGCAAGTTAACTGTAGGATTCATTCAAAGTCTTGTATAACATTTTATACTATGTTTTGAGATACAGCGAGTCACTAGTTTATTGTGAAAATAATTTAATATCAACTTGTTTTAATACCTCAAGTGCACATCTACGTATCTGCAACGTGGTCAGTGACTGGACGTTTCTAACTCTCGCTGTCATTGGTGTTCTGTCCGCAAATCACAGATGACATCTGTGCTGTAGCAATAACCTTACTCTAATTGACACATTCTAAACAGTTTTGTATATTTGCCACATATGCGTATAGGAGCGCTAAGAAAGTAGGTATGGTAGAATTGTTTCCCAGACATTCATGGTAGAACTCCTAAACTTTCTATAAAACATTCAAATGTATACTGCAGTTACCATGCTTGTATTGTAACAAGTGTAAAAGTTTGCATATTTACAAGGTGGAAGTATGGTAACTGTCCCATGCTGTGTTTAGGTTAATTAATTCCTAAACATTTTAGGAAGTTTTTTACAGTGTACATTCGAAGGAGCGACGCTTCTGCACAAATCCATGCTATCCAATAATAATGAAGCAGAGCTGCAGATGTGTACATAAAACAATAAAACAAATGAGTAAAAAATAATTTTCGCCAAAAATCAGTGACTCTAAGCGTAAAAGCAGTTTTCAGATACACTGATTGGCTCAGAAACAGAATTTTTGATGTGCGTAATATTATGGAAGAACCTAACAATAGCCCAATGGAACGTATACTTAGTTTATTTGTACAAACGGCCACACAACTAAATGAAAGTGATGTGTGTGTGTTCGGATCCGTGAACGCGCGGCCAATGTGGCCTGCACGTAACTAGTTTAGGAACAAGACACTCACAGACGTAAGCAACTTACAAAATACAGCTCAACGAAATTTAAGACGGTGTGGAACAGACGCAAACGTTAAATAATTCAGCCAACTAAAATATTCATTCTTATAGTCAGGCGTCATCAATATTCGTATAAATAAAATGTTCACTGAGGCATGTCCATATATTGTCCTGTAACAGACAGCCCAGATACCTATTATCATATATTTCGTTCGAACGTGAAAATTTATAGTCAGACCTTTTTTCAAAGATCAGTTAATTATACAAAATATTGGTGATTTTAGGTACATCTGTGACCTCGGAAGCAAACATTTCCATTATTTTTTTATTCAAAATGTAAATGCTTGACTCATTAACAGCTAGGGTAAAATTGCATTAAAAATAACGTTAAATTAACCGTTAATCATAATGAATCACCAACGTCGAAGAGAGTTGAAGATTAAACACACGTTAATGCGACACGTTTTGATCTCTTTAACTCTTCACATAGTTTATAAAACTTAAATTAAAACTTAAACAATTCACGACACACATTAAAAAGTAAAGTAAAATATAAGTTTCATATGTTATTGTTGACTTGACCACGGTTTGCAGCAATTTTCACTGTCATGTTTTAATTTTTGTACGAGAATTTTTTTCTTATATTGGACATAAACTGAGACTACATTTTGCTCCAATGGAATTTTTTTATATCTCATCGTTTTTGTGTAGTTACTCACAAACGTAAAAGTTTGCATGTTACGGTTTTATGTACGTCACTAAAACAAACTGTCATACCAACCTAAAATAATTTACAATAAATAACGAAGTTGTAGGCTACAACGTCTCCTTTATAAAACAAAAAATAAAATCTTTCTTGTGTTTAAAAATTGATAAAATTTAAAATTTAAATTTAAAAAATTCAAGAATTTTTTTTAAATACTAAAAATGTGAGTAACAGTCTACGAGTGGTAGTGGTAAAGTCTAGACGAATTAATAAAGTAAAATAAATTATTATAAACGACAAGGTTTATGATTTAAATAACACAACCAAAATAATAATTAAATAATCGTAATGCTGCGGAAGCATTTAAAGGAGTAGTTTCAAAATTTTAAAATAAGTAAATTTTTCATAGCGTTGAGTGTGGCCTGTTACCGTATTATTCAAAATTAACTTTTGTCAAACTCGTCACAAAATAAATTGATGCACTGACTTTCAGGTTTTCTTATTTTCATTACACATTTTTTTTAAATATTGGTTACACCGCATCAACTACTTTGTGACTGATGAGTGATTTTCCAAAAACTAATAGGCTTAATTATTTTTACTTGGGGAATTGACTTGGTACCTGATGTGTAAACCTTTAACAGAGTTTGCCACAAATATATAAAAAAAGAATTTTCAAAGGAACAACGCCCTTAAATTTTAGATTTTTAATTGTGTATACCTCTTAAGGGTGAGTGGTATTCATTGTATTTTCTGTTTTCGAGCCATCACATTTGTTCAAATTGTATCACCAAAATTTTCTCTTCGACGAAGCATAGGATATATTCTTGATAAACTGCTTTACATAAATAATAATGGAATCTTAAATTAATTTTTCATGTGGTTCATTTCAAGGGAATTATAGGTTAACTTTCAAGAAACCTCTTGCAATGATTCCGCATGGCAAATGAATGAAAGATTCCATTATTATTAATGTCAGTCAGTTTACCAAGAATATATTCTATTCTTTGCCGAAGAGGAAATTTTTAAAACACAATTTTAATAAATGTTATGGCTGAAAAACGTAAAATACAATAAAATTGTCTAACACTCCTTCTTAAAAAGACGGTTCACTGAAAATTTTAGTTCTTTTTAAAAAAATAAAATTTATTTGTACGAGATATGGTTTGTTTTGTAGGCAGATATTGTAACTATTTTTTGCTGTAGCGAAAATTTTTTAGCTTTCACAGTTTTGTATCATACCATATTAAAGTCAAAATTTCTAATGAATGGTATTATACATTAAAGGAAAACCAACTTACTTACAGAAATAAAAATGTTTGCACTGAAGAACCGTGCCATGGACTATGACACTCCATGTACATAAACAGCATTGACTTTTCTATTGTATTTAAAAACAAAGAATTTTAAATAAAAAGTACCTAAGTTAAAAAAATTTTTTAAATACAAAAAACTATTCAGCGTGGTTTTTATACATGTTTTGCCATAGTCCGTGGCACTGTTCTTCCGTGTCATTTTTTTCATTTAGGTAAGTAAGATAGTTTTTATTTATTACCTAAAACAATTTTTTGCAAATTTTTACTTTAAGACCATGATTTCTCGTTTATTTCAAACAATTGCAAATAACTCAAATATTTTTTAGCCAAATGCTTTGAAAAAATTTTAGACAGTGTACAGTCATACAATACACAATTTTGCCAGAGCGTTTTTTTTTTTTTTAATAATGTACCGTTTGCAAGCAAAAACATATTTTGCTTCATTTTGGCTTATTTTCACAACAAAATGTGTACTATTTCGGGGGCAAAAATCTAAAAATCAGTTAGGTGTATTGCAACAGAAAAATTCACATAAAAACGTTGATATATAAGTGTTAAAACTGCCAAAGGAATTTTTGATACATGTATTAATTTGTGATACAAAAAATATTTTCGAAACCACTGCTAAACTAGAGAACGAGGCCTTAATATGGTATAATACAAAAACTATGAAAGCTAGACAATTTTCGTTACAATAAAAAATAGTCACTATGTACGCCTACACAACAAACCATATCTCGAACAAATAAAAATTTTTTGGAACAATTACAATTTTCTGTGAACCGCCCTATGAGAAACCGTATTACCCCCTGCACCGTCTCCCTACCCACTGCAAATGGGGCGGAGTAATCTGGAACTACAGCTCCAAGGTCCAGGCTCACCAGGGACTGTGGTGAGGCCGAGATTGTTAGCGAGTTGTCCGTTACACGAGCAGATGTCCCCCCTCCCCCCACCAGACCTTCTCCAAGACTTACCTCAGAAACCCCTTAACCGCAATTCTAATGGCGATAACCCCCCAGGGAGGCGGGCAGGGGGCACGTAATTACCGGCCGAGCGACGTCTTCTTAATGGCCAGCAATTAGCAAGGGCGGCGATACTTTGCGCCACTCGTCACGCTGAGAGAGACAAGTGCTAGAAAGAGAGAGAAGGATAGAGGTTAACGCGTGGTTCACACGCGATGAAGCGAGTGTCGTTTGTCTGTCTCCCATAGGTCCGCGGGTTTTAGAATTAACTATTTCCCCTGTGCTACCGTGCTACACTGTAATTCGTCCTAAGGGATAAGCATTACCAGTGACAGTTAAGGGCGTGTATGTGTATGAGATATTGCGTGCGTCTAGGGCTGTTACTCACAAACAGTCTCACAACAAGCTCGCAAACTACTGGCGGATAAGAGACGGATAAGTGTCCGCGCTCTCGTAAACAACTCTCGTGGCACTTCGCGCGTTAATCGAGGAATTTTACTTGTCTCGCCAATACACAACGTTTGCGAGTCTGACGAGGTCTATAAAATGACGGAGGCTCATACATGTTAAAATGAAACACAATCATTAGCAGAGACATACAAAATTCGCGTTAATTAACGTCTCCCGCTGATCGATATTGTCGTGACTTGCCGCGGAGAATGCTTACACGGTAGAGAGGCCAATCTCTGTAAATACGTAACATACGTAAATGACAGCACATAAAAGTTCGTGGCCAATTGAATCGCAGATTATGCTCTGCCACGTATAGGAAAGTGAAGTTTAGTCTGCTACAAAATGATAACGCGAATTTTGTATGTCTCTAAACATTAGAGACGACGACAAATCGCGAGAATTTTTTGTGCCACGTATACTACAAAACGCTGTAGTTTCTCGCCATATACATGATTGGGCCAGGGGTGTCATTTAGGGGGGAGGGCAGGGGGGGGGGCAAATTCTCCCCCCCTGGATTTAGAATTTTAAGTGTATACAATATAATTTATAAAACTAAAGTTTTATTATTAAAGTTTATAATTCATACATGCTTAATTATAATAAAAGATGCAACAAGGTCACTGTCGCCGAAAAAAAATCTTGCCCCCTCTAGAAAACCTGAAATGACGCCCCTGGATTGGGCGATACACGTCTGACACTCCGTAGCTGTCAGCAGACCAACATACTACAATAGCGGGATTCCTATTGGCTCAGTCAAATGGGGCAACAGTTCCACGTCCACGCGAAAGCCAGTGATCTGGTAATAAGATGAACGTACACTGAACCCCAGCAAACAGTCAAATTTCCCCGCTATAAAACACCATCTCTAAAAATCATCTTACGACACATATGTTAAAGAAAAAAAAAGAGATACAAAAAACAATATAAAGCATGTTATTATACTATAATAGGCTATTTCAAAACAATGAATTTTCAAAGCAAGAGCAAGGTTATCAATTGGCTATCGGCCATGTTGTATGACTTTGAGAGTAGATTGCGTTTGCGAGTCGGATGTGCTAGGTAAGGACATCTCTCGATTTTGAGACAGTTCGCGACGCAACAACAAGCAAATTGTTTAAGAATATCGTTACCTGCCAACCTGTAAAATGTGGTGCGCATCTTGCTCGCAAATAAGACTATGAATACAAGCCTAGAAGTCGCGGTGAGATAGGATTTATTGAACACATTTTTGGGTTTGCATTTTTACGTGGTATTTTAACTGAATTGTCAGTTGGATTACTGACAATGCTGCTTTAGAAGAACGTTATATCTGACGATTTTGCAAGAATTTTCGTAGTTCATTGTCACTAGGTGACTCAATGGCTGCGGAAAATATTTTTGTTGACAGAAATTCATTTCCGAGTTTCTTCCTACAACGACTTATTAAAGCAGGTGGCCCGGCCCCCGGAAATTTGGATTTTAGTGTGCATATTGGTGCTATTTAAATGGTTTTAGAGTCATAATATTCATTATACAGCAGACAGAAGTGGTAATATTTTAAAATATTAATTTTCTAAAAATTTACAAATGAACTTTAAACAGCCGCTAAAATTTAGAGTGGGTACAAATGCATATACTGTCTCTCACCTTTGTTCTAGGGGAGGGGAGGGGCAGTATTGCCTTGCTCCCATGTGTCAGTTGAGTTGCGAGGACCAAGGTGTTTTACTGGTGAATATGTTCTTCACGTCTTACACTCTACTGGCTGAACAGTTTCCTCACCCCTGCCAGTCAAATGGTTCCACGAGCAACCGAGAGTTATGTATAGTTAGAGGCACGAGTATTTCGCGTATTCATCTGGCAACAGCCTAGACTTCTCAGTTCTATACGTGTACCGGCTGAAGCCGAACATAACATTGGCTTATACAGTACAAACGTGTAGCACGTGATATCCCCACGACTTGTATCCTTATTTATAACTGGCTTGCAGTCGTCAAATGTGTGTTAAAACCGCTCTCGTCTAATAACAGGAGGAGTGAAGTAAACGTTATTGACGTTCAGCCTGACATATATAATCAATACGCGACATAATCGTTCCTCTATGTATAGTCACTGTTCATCACAGCTTGCCCTATAACTAGGGCTAGGAATATTTCGCGAGTTCAACGAACAACATGTTAGAATCCATTATCCTGTGTATACCGAAGCCCTACTATTTGTCCATTACCTGCTACTCATTCAGACAACAGACAATGAACGAATAGACGGGGCTTGAGTATGCATAGGATATTGGATTCTAGCATGCAGTTCATTGAACCCGCGAACGTTTCCTAGCCCTACATATAACACTTCACGCTTCGTCGCTGACCGTTGTTCGTCTGTAAACAGTCACACAACCATAGCCCAACCATAAAATACGCAGGTAGCTACAATGATTTGGGGAATAATCAGGAAAAAAAGGTCCTTGAGATTTTATACCATCTCTAACTATCCTGTTTAGTCTCAAGCCTCGGCTGTATATTCATTGGCTGTTGTCCAAACAGCAACCAGTTTCAACTCACGCCAGTCTCTTGTTAACCTCGAAGGTTTATTATATGTTCGGCCTAGCATCGAGACGTGTCTGTTAAACCAGTGATCCAATAGCTAGAGATGATGGTATATCGCGAAAATATTTGCGCCAAAATACCCTCGAAGACACTGTAGTTAATTGCAACACACATGATTGGGCGATGTACGTCTGATACAACGTAGCTGTCTGCAGACCAATAACAGGCATCAAATATTACAAACCGGGATTCTTATTGGCTCAGTCAAATAGGGTAACAGCCTCACGTACAAGGAAAAGACAGTACTCTTCTGGTAAGCTGAACGTATGTTGTAACCCAGCAAACAGTCAAGTTTTCCCGCGGTAAACCATCATTTCCGTCATTAGCCAAATAAACATACATGTAAACTTGTTTTACATATGTCCTGGCCGGAAACTACTCGCAAATCTTTTCTGTTTCTGTATAGTACAGAACGGACTCGGGGTCTTTTAGGGCAACCTGGTTAAATGCCTTAATATTGAATGTATGGTGTGACTGTACACTCTAGAGGGAAATTAGCCAAAATGCACTGAGGACCAGGTTTTTTTTCGATGATTTAGATGATTCAATACTTGGAAAATGCTCCATACGTTTTTAGTAGAGATGATGGTATATCGCGAAAATGTTTGTGTCAACATAGCCTTGAAAACACTCACACAACGTAGCTGTCTGCAGACCAATACCATGCATTAAATATTAAAATAGCGGCATTCTTATTGGCTCAGTCAAATAGGGCAGTAGCTCCACGTACAAGGAAAAGCCAGTACTCTTTTGATAAGTTGAACGTATGTTGAAGCCTAGAAAATAGTCAAGTTTTTCCGCGATAAACCATCATCTCTAGTTATTAGTAAAACAATTATAAAGAACTAAAAAAAAACCTTTTTATTTTCAGCAAAAGCTGAAATTCCAACATCGATAAGGTTGTGTCGTTTTGAAAATCAGCACTTGACTTATTTGTCGCTTCCTGCAGGGCGCTAAACCAGTAATAAATAAACAACTAAATACTTTCCCAGTCACGTGGTATGATCAGATACCAAAAATTTCGTGAATTTATCACAATAAAAGCTATATTTTAAATTTATGTACGTAACAGTAACTTCCGCTTTTGGTTCACTGTTTATTGAATTCGTCCTTGGGACTGCTGAACCATTCGCAAACTATCATGAAAACACTGTTGAATGTTTGCTAGGCTTCAATGTAATGTATTTATTTATGACACTTTTATTTCGTTACTGGCGAGTTCCTATTTGACTGGGCCAATGGTAACTCTGCTGCGCTACTACTGGACGACTGTGGCTCGTCTGTAAACAACTAGACCGTGTTACATAACGCTACACTGATATGCAGAATACGCTGGCAGAAAACATTCTCGCGATTTTTCACCATCTCTAACCATAGCCAATATAGATACAAATAATTCAGTGTTATATACAGCATGTTGGAACCTAGCAAATAGTCAACTATTCCCGCGATTTCCCAGTATATCTACCGATAGTAAGTACGCGTTCCTGCGTGCGATACCCTAGCCTCCTGACATGATGCTTGTTTATGGCTGACGTATTTTTAAGTACGACACACAACATGTATAATATTGACACTCTCCCACTTAAAGTTTTTGATATTAACGACAGACAAAAATCACGATTTCACTAATGTGCAGGTTAGACGTCAATATTTTTGAGATTGTGAAATGTCGTGAATACAATGACCTGCACGTTAGAATCAAACATCCTATGCATACTCAAGCCCTGTCTATTCGTTCATTGTCTGTTGTTCCACTGAGTAGTAACTAGTGGACAAGTGGTCTGGACTTGAGTATGCATAGGATATTTGATTCTAACACGCAGGTCTTTTAATTCGCGAAATTTCACCATCTCCAACAATGGTATATCGCGAAAACGTTTTGTGGCAAAATAACCTTGAAAACACTGTGGTTCTTTGTGACATGTATGAGTGGGTGATATACGACTGACACAACATAGCTGTCTGCAGGCCAATGATAGGCCTTAAATATTATAGTAGCGGATTCTTGTTGGCTCGTTTAAATGGGGAAACAGCTCCACGTACAAGCGAAAACCAGTTAATGTTTTGCTCAACTTAAAGTACTTCGAAACCCAGCAGTCAAGTTTTCCCACGGTAAACCATCATACAGGATGTTACAAATAGGTACGGCCAAACTTTCAGGAAACATTTCACACTCACAAAGAAAGAAAATATGTGATATGGACATATGTCCGGAAACGCTTAGTTACCATGGTAGAGCTCATCAAGGATTCCACGTGGCGGAGGATATATGCATGTATCCTCGCTCACGGAAGTCATTTTGAACATTTCATTTAAGAACGTGTGTTACGTAATACTGGTATTGTCAGTTTCTGTGTGCTCCCAGTCCGTCATTTCATGTGAGTTAAAGAGACACAATGCAGTCACGATTACCTTCCGTCACGTCGCCCACCTGGCGGTGATCCTAGGAAGTAACGTACATTATAACGAAACATTTCATTGGGTAATTGGAACAGTGTCTGTACGAAATGCTTTTACGAGGGCATGTAACGAGAGGTAATGGAAGGGGCTCTGCCACGGTAACTAAGTGTTTCCGGACATATGTCCATATCACATATTTTCTTTCTTTGTGTGTGCGTAGAATGTTTCCTGAACGTTTGGCCGTACCTTTTGTTAACATCCTCTATATTATGTATCCTTGAGCATCAAATGTATGTACGTTGCTTAAGAGCCCTGTACCGCTGGCTCGTGAACTGTGCTGCAGTGTTTTGAAAGAACTAAAAAAAAAAAAAAAAAAAAAAAAAAAAAAAAAAAAAAAAAAAAAAAAAAAAAAAAAAAAAAAAAAAAAAAAAAAAAAAAAAAAAAAAGCTACCGAACGTGTGTTTGATATATTTATCTACGAAAATAAAAATGAACATATTTAAAACTATGCTTTTATAGTTTAGTTTTCTATAGATCTCACGTGTAGTTACATGAATTCGGGGTTCCTCAAATTGGCTGAATACGGCTTTTAAAGACTGCTGTCACGTAAAAAGTGCCAACCGAAAGCGGAAAAAAAATAGTGAAGCAGCTCCGCGCATAAAGGCGACACGGTTATTGACGTACGAGTCAGTGTAGCCCTTGTAGCTTGCCTGCTTCCGTATCTGAAACGCGGCATCTGACGCATGCTACATAGGACTCTTAATGCCCGGTTACCGGGCAAAATTACACAGAGAAAAAGGTTTGGTTGATTCAACCGTATGTACGTTTGTTTATGGCCAAACAAGTATGTAACAGTTGCCTGGCAGGTATAGTTATCCCAAAAGGACAGTTTAGTCCAGTTAATTAAACATTTTGTTAGGACAACAAAGCCAATACTTGGCGCGTTTAATATGTTGTTCAGCCAACAAAACTTTTATTGAATGAAATACGTACTTGTTTGGACATATACAAACATATATACTGTTGAAACAACCAAACCTTTTTCTCTGTGTACCCCAGACAAGGCAGGACAGTATTCAGTAGCCGTTTTATTTTGTACATTGTTATTGGTTCAAAGTTATCCAGAAAATGTTAATGGATTATGATGCAATTGCCATCGTGAACGAAATATGTAAACGTTTGTATTATGTTTCCCTTAAATATGTTTGCAAGTTTTTCCGGTCACTGAGTGTAACTCATAAAACAAATTTATAAATTCAACTAGAGGTTTTCGTCTGACTACCTTGTTTTCACGAAGATAAATAATTTAATATCACGACTCAATTTTTACCACTGTACAAATGTGAAAGTGGTTTCATATAACCTATGTGAATATATGGTAACTTTCTGAACGATTGAAACTATTGCAGAATTATTGCTTTATTGGGAGTCTTTAATGGGAGATATGTATACCGTAAAACAAAATGTGGCGTGTGGTTATTTAAAGAATGTGTGTTCAGTAATTTTATTACTTTCGTGGAGACATTCTAACAAACCTATACGGCCTGTGGTTTTCTTGAAAATATGTCAATGTCATTAAGAAATGAAGACGTAGGCTTACTTTAGTTATGGGATAAATATCTGGTGCATGTTTGTCACAGAAGAAGATAATTATTCTCAAAGAGAAAAAACATTATGAAAAATATTTCATCATTAACATTTCCAATTCAGTGGACGAAAAAAAATCAAAACTCTTCAATGAGCAAACTCTAAATCATTTCCTATAGTAAAAAAAAAAAAAAAAAAAAAAAAAAAAAAAAAAAAAAAAAAAAAAAAAAAAAAAAAAAAAAAAAAAAAAAAAAAAAAAAAAAAAAAAAAAAAAAAAAAAAAAAAAAAAAAAAAAAAAAAAAAAAAAAAAAAAAAAAAAAAAAAAAAAAAAAAAAAAAAAAAAAACGCGTGAAGAGAATTACACCTAAAATTTTAAATTCATGCAGTTGCGAGGCAATACGTTTTTTTTCTCGCGTAGAACAATGAAACTGAAATAAAAAAAACCGAGAAATTTAGATTTCATCTTTTCGAGGCGAAAATCTCCCGGAAACGGAGAAGCGCTTAGCTTTTACGATCTACTTCCCCGTCTCCCTTCTCGCGCCAACGCAATTCTATTCCAGTTCTGTATTAAAAACCAATTTCCTAGAATAGCCACTGGATCATGCTAGTGGTGAGCACACAAACACACTTTGCATGAAAATTGGAAGCTAAAAATTTCTCAGATCGCTCGCCAATAATTCTTTTTTTCCTCCAAAGCAGTCCGTTTCTCGAAGGATAACAAAGTGCCACAAGCTATGTTTATTCAAAAAAGTTACATTGTGGTGTAATAAAATAAACGCTTTTTTTCCTGAATGCTAACGTAATTTGCACACGAAAGCGAACTGCGCGTTTCACTGCGCATGCACGTATTCTCTCCTAGTTATTCGCAAATTCAGATTTAACAAGCGCACCAGAAAGACAGGGTTTGTAATCCGATTATAACTGCCGTGGAATGCAGACTTCTCAACACTGCTCGTTCACTTCAAAGTGAAATATTTATTTTTGTTTGTTATATGTAACATTTTCGTATTAAAATATTTTCCACACCTACAAAGCAGGATCATTGTTTAGAAGATTTTAGATATTTAACGGCCAGACAAAAAATTCATTATTTATTAATTTGCATTTTTTTCGAGGTTTATATGAAACCAGGAGAAATAAACCAAACCACCGCACTGAGTAGTGACGCAAATTACTTTCAACATACAAAGAAATGTCACGTTAAAACGATGATGCACAAATCACTGCCACATTTCATACTCTCAGGTATTTAAACAGCTTTACTGACTTTACGTTAAACATTGCACTGCAGTTCTTTCTTTTGGTTGTGTAAGTTAAATAGGGACATATGTATTGAAATTTTTTTACGATTATCATAGAAGTAACAGGCTAACATTCTAACTCAAGCAACATACAATATACAAATTTATCTTCTATATATAGAGACACTGGAAAACCGCGGGAATAGTTGACTGTTTGCTAGGCTCCAACGTGATGTATATAACACTGAATGTTTCGTATCAACATTGGCTATCGTTTATTTGTAGCATTTTTTCTCTCTACAACAGGCCTAGTTAGAACTGTACAGCTTTGACACACGGCGTGTGTGATTTGTCCCACAACTGTTCACACGTGTCACGGTTAATAAAATACAGTTTATTGGAGACTATTTTAAACATTTCCGTGATTTTACAGTGTCTTTATCTATAGCATAAGAGATATGCTACACCATATTAACAGCGTGATTTTTTTTTGTGAAAATAGTTCTGCACCAATTTTTCTGATTTCCTTGTGATGTGCACATTTGCAGTTCTGCTTCGTGATCAATGGTTGCATGTTTGCAAATATCAAGACGTCTCTGAGAAAATACACGCTATCCAATAAACGTGAAGCAGAGCTGCAGATGTGTACGTAAGACACTAAAACACGTTGGTGCAAAATTATATTCGCCTAAAATCTGTGACCGCTTCACTATCCCTACGTAATTGTTATACACTACCAGCCTTTGCTACCTAAGTCAAGTTTTGTTTATTACGAGGCGTTCAATCTGGCCTGTAACATATTGATGGTGGAGGCCTCCATAGTACAGACACGCTTATTTTGTTTGTCCCTTTCGTTACTGATGGCTAGGTAATTCAACGAGTATCCCCTATAATTACCCCCTTAAGTATATCCCACGTTCCCCTTAATCTGGGGCCGATTGGTCAGACCACTAAGGCGATCAGTCCCTGGATTTTCGCATGTGGTAATCGTGCCGTTAGTCGGGGATCTCCCGTTTCCTCATTCCGGTGCTGCTCCATACATCATATCACCCTCACCAGCGCTAAATATCTCGATGTTAAGCGCTGACCAAAATCCATCACTCACTCCCCTTAATCTAATAGCGGTTTTGTTGTACTCCTATGTACCCATATTTTTTTTACAGTAGTGTAATTAAAATAATTAAAATACATTAAATTATTGGCCGTCTAATGTGATGATGGTCTAAATTACATAAAAAAACTATGCCACAAATTGTATTAGCACTAGCAGGATGACCTTGTAAGGCGTCACTCACAGCCTTCAACAAAAAAAGTCAAACGAATTCAAGGAAGACGTGCAGCTAAGCTGCCGCTTACTTCTGAAAGTGCAAAAAAGCAATTAATCACGGGGTTAGCTCCTGATGAATTATTTATAACTACGATATCAGCTCAAGTGAAGAGAACGTGATTTATCCACCAACCGGCTGCTTGGAATCCTCTGTTGGCAAACTTCCTGGAGATGAGAAAATTCTGCGACATTTTCCATAGCCTAGGATCACTTCCTGTACGCCGCGCGTAATACAGAATCGATTACGAGCAGCAACGGAAACTGGCTGAAGATTTCGACTTCCTATGACGTGTACACTTAACTCTTCGCGCCACTGTCATTTAATTGCTTATCTATATGAATCACAGCAAGCAACCAGTTTAAGAAGATGTAATAGTAATTAAAATATACATGAATTTTAAACTGTTTTGACTGGGTAAGTTTTGTGTTCCTAGGAATACAGTAATTAAAACATGACTTGACTGCAGAAAACATCTTCAATTGCGATTATTCAAGCATAACATCTAGCAGATTTTTTTCGGAAATTACTACATACATACGTATCTGTAGTTTTACAGAAGTGTTTTCAGCTCCATACAATGGTATTCTATGTGAAAAACATACGCAATTTTAACTATAATGAGTGAATATCGAGAAAATTTAAGTTCATTGCTATTTTTCATAAAATAATTTCATTTGCTAATATTTATTTTTTAAAGTAGTTAATATTAGTAATTTTAGTGTATTATTACAATCATTACTAGTAATTTATTTATAATTGACTTAATTTTAGTCATTCGTATTTGCTTACTTATGTTCGATCTGTTTAGTTCCTAATATGTAACATAATTTTTTGAGTAGCGGGCAAAATAACATATGTTTTTTGATTCTTTTCCTTTTGACAGGAGTTTTAATTTATAATTTCTGTAGAAATATTTTAAGATATAGATAGCCATTGAATGTTGGCTAAAATAATCTCGCAGCAACTTGTTTCAGAGTCTTACGTACACATCTGCAGCAATGCTTCATGGTTATTGGATAACATGAATTTGTGTAGAGGCGTCGCTTATTTGACTGTGCCAGTCTGAATAATGTTACAGAGACACTACACATATGTGGTTTGTGGGTAGAATCCCTAGACGTTGAGATTTAAAAATTTCCAATCACTGACCATGAAGCAGAGCTGCAGATGTGCACATAAAGCACTGAAACAAAAGCTGCATAATTCTTTTCACCCAAAATCACCAGCTCTATATATTATACGTAAGTTCATAACTTATCAAAACGGATCTCATTCTCATCCAAACAAAATAAAATTTGCTACTGACAATAATGGACACAGCCACTGATATTTGGCGAAAATAGTTTTATACAAACGTGATTTAGTATCTTATGTAGACATCCGCAGCTCTGCTTTATGTTTGTTGGATAGCATGGATTTGTGCTTAGACATCGCTTATTTGACAGTGTCAATCAGAATATTGTTACTGAAACACCATACGCATATTTACAAATCGAATCCTAGATGCTGAGAGTTAAAGAATCACTGACAATGAAGCAAACCTATGTTCTATGGCGAACATTAATGTCTCTTATAATGGACGAGTAGAATTAAAACGTTATATTTTTATGTATGTACTCACAACATAAGACATAGAGTGTCGGGTGGTACGCGAGAATGCTACCTTTCTTATTGGAGACATAATCTTTGATATTGTCGGTGGTAGTAAGCGATGTATGTACTGGCGGATATTTTAATCTCTCCTTTGCGACTTGTACACAGAGTTAACTTTTCACAGCAATACCTTCACGTATATTCGCTGTACCGTACCCGTCCCTTCAACCTTTGACTCTCCTTTTTATATATAGAGATGAACACTGACTGACTGACTGACATATCAAATTGCAACCCAAACCACTAAACCTAGAATCGTGAAATTTTTTGTGTGGGTTCCCCTCAGGTCGTAGGCGAGCACTAAGATGGGATTTTTCGAAATTCGACCTCTACAGGGGTAAAAAAGGCTGAAATGTATTTCCGAGGAAACGTCGATAGAGCTCGAACCCGACGGGCTATCATCGTGATTTTTACTTTAATAGGACACACATAGAAATTCAAATTGGTCAATTTAAGTATTTTTTTTCGAAATTCAAGATGGATGGGCGTGAAAAGACCTTAAATGTGTTTCCGATTAACTATCGATACCTATCGGATCCTTCGGGATAAAGAGTTGGTATTCACTTCAAAATGTTAATTACGTAAATACCCAAAGAGGGGTTTTAGGATTTTTTTGAAATTCGACCCCCAAGTAGTAAAAAGGGCCAAATGGGTTTTATATAAATCGTCTATATCTTTGGAACACAATTGGCTATCATCGTGATATTTACTTAAATTGGTCACGTCTATGGCAGGACACCAAGATGTTTCGAAATTCTTTAATTTAGGGGTTGAAAATACAAGAAAAATATTTGTTTTCGATTACCTCTCTATATCTATCGAAGCATTCGAGATATCGGAGTGCTCTTTGCTTTAAATTGATGCTTTTGTAAATATCCCAAGTACCACTAAAATATATTTTCCGAATTCCGCCCTAAAAAGGTTAAAAAGGGGTAAAATGCGTTTTTGATTCTCGATCGATATATATCGATCCCATTGATTTTTATATAGCGACGTGCTTTTTGTTTAAGATTGATGCTTACTCAAATACATGAAAAGTAATTATGTAATTTTTGAAATTCGCCACCTAAGGAGGTGAAAAGGGGCGACAAGTGGTGAAAGGTGTTTTCATTTAATCGTCGATATATCTTGAACCCAGCGGGATATCGTCGTGTTTTTCACGTCAAGTGACACCAGTCAAGTAGTCTAAAATGTGATTCAAGGGTTTTTCGAAATTCAGTCTCTTAGGTGGTGAAAAGAACCGGAATGTGTTTTAGATAAATCTTCGATATAAATCGAACCCATCGAGATATTCAGTTTATTTTTGTTTCAGGATGATGATTAGGTAAGTGGCCGAAAATGGCATTAAGATTTTTCAAAATTTGATTTTCCAATACTGCACAGGAGTTATATGTGTTTCTTAATGCACGATCGATTTTGCTCCGACTGAATAAGCTACCATCGTGATTATCACTTCACTTGGATACTTGAACAAATATTTAGGGTGTGAAATTTAGATTTTTCAAAATTTGACACCTAAAGGGGAGAAAAGACATAACATTTTTTTTATCAGCTGATGATACTTATCTAACCAGTAGAGATATTGAGGTTGTGTTCGAGTCAGAATGATGCTTACGTGAGTTAATAAAAAAAGTGAAGCAAATTTTTATTTTATAAGATAATTTAATTATTAAGAAAAAAAGTTTAGTGTGTACATTTTCAAGGTAGACGACACGAAAACAAGCACGACCAGCAAGAAACACACACACACACACACACACACACACACATATATATATATATATATATGTATATTATATAGTAGTTTCGTCCTATAGCTCTATCGAGACGTGTTGCTGTACTACCTCTATAAGCCTAGGTAAGTAATATTTTATTTTTAAATTTAGTTTTCATTGATAGTTTCTACGTTACGTTGCGCAGTTGTTGTAGCTCCAGTCTATTTTTCCAAAAGTTCTTGGCTCAAATTTCATTAAAACTTTGCAGATGTTAAATTTTTACACAAAAAATTCAAGACAGATTAAATCAGTGCAATTAGATGAAGTCGTTCATAAGTGGTAAAAATGTATTATGCAGTCCACTATCCAATGAATTTCCTCGACAGCGTCATGCCACATATACAATCTCACTAACCTCAAGGTTCGGACACCAAGTAATTTTATAATTCTGCAAAGAATTATCCCGCCAAAACTGCCTAATGGCACTTAACTTCAAGTGAAGGTTGTGATAAACAAGTATGTTATTCAGGGCACCATCACCAATGGTTGTGCTCGGGAGGAAATCAGTCTTCATACCACGTAAACTGCGTAATTCGTTCGAGTACCCTCTTACGTTTAGAAGTCTGTAATTACCCCACAACGTCAACTTTGCTGTGACTATAAACAAAGCCCAGTTGAAATCGCTGTTAATGGCAGGGACAAACTTAAATAAGACTGATTTTCGCGTGGACAGATATAGTTGCTAATCCTGCTGCAAAGTTAACTCGACTATCAGCTTTGTCATTCTAACACTTGATGACTGAACTGCCTGTATGGTTTACAAAGAGGTTTTTCAATTAAAGCAAATATCTGCTGTGAGCAACATACGCGAGCAAAGCCGTGGGCGCACTGTTAGTACGTAATAAAAATGAATTGACTTGTAAGAAATGTTTATTTCGGCCTTTTTTTCTCTAAACAATCTTACGTTGCACTCATATTCGGAAGGATGCATATTCGATTCCCGGCTACGTTAATCCTAAATTTACTTATCCGAGGTTCCCTGGAATATTTCGGGCGAATTCTGGGACGGCTCCTTTATATGGGCCACGGCCAATTCCTCTTCAAGTTACTGTCTATGTTTAATCACGTGCGTGATCGTCGTTTATGACATAAATATGGATGGCACGTAAAACCGAATATTATTATAAGTATAGTAACCGAAGTAGTTGGCCTACTGCAAAAGTGAAGTAGTGATTTGAAGCAGATGCTGCAAAAATCTTTGCACCAAACTCTATGATCCCAATAATTATGTTATGTGTATTACAATGTAAGACTTGCCTAGCTTTGTGACTCACAGATTCGTGCGACAATAGCTACAGTGAAGGACTTATAGAAACCAAGGGGTATGAGTAACATTCACAGTATCTTCGCTTCTCACAATAAAAGTATATTTTACGACAGCTGTTTTTGTAAAACACCACCAAATATGGCCCACGACACAGTCTGTGTCACACATACCTCTCGACAACTAAATTATTAACTACCAAAGTATGCGCTAAACTCATGTTTCATTAAAATGCACCTATAACCATTGGCTTATAAGCACTTCGTATGCGATAAAAGTATGTATTAATCATTTCAATTACGACAAGTTTTTTTTAAACACAGGAGTGGTGTCGTATGTATGATAACGTTATAGTTTCAGCTGATCGCTGACATAGGCAGAGGTCTTAACACAAAAATAACTTGTTAGATAAGCTGTTTAAAGTTTAAGCAAGTAATTTAAAATAATTCGCAAAATTTCGGGTGTGAGTTTCTGCAAGATTCCGGAATGACAACTGGAAAAATAACTAGTAAATTTTATGCTAATACGATAAACCCAGTCCTTTCTTAATCAGCAGAAAAATTAGCTGACATATTTGGGATTGTTATGTGTTCATACGACGTAAATAAAAGTAATTTACGTCAGTTGTGGGTGTACTTAGTTTACCTCGTTAAAGCCGTATGGAAACAGTAAATGTGTGTATAATGAAGATATAAGTCGCCATAAATTAATCCGTGACAGCACACCCCTGGGGTTGAGCAATGCGGCAATATATTACAGGACGCTGTGAGAAATTAAATGCGAGTTAAACTTAACTTACCTTTATTTGGCTGTAAAATAAACCTTCACAACATTGTTTATGACTTAGATGCATGTCACGTTTGTTAGTAGTAGCTAATTGCGGCTATTAACGGATACATAATTTAATAACAACTTTTGAATAGTACAAAAAATAAAAGGCCATGGTCGATTCCTTTCCCAGGCCACTGTCCTCAAAATGTGCGCAACCGTCTCCAATGACATCGACGTGGACGAGATGGAAAACCCAATGGGAATAAAATATTATAACATAAATCACAGATGCAGGTGTGCCAGTAAGTTATCCAAACATACTGGTATACGACGTGAAAGTTATAAGCAAGAAGTTCACAGCATATCGAAGTAAGTGAAGGGACTAATGCTGGGTAAGTCTTAAGGGTGCGACATACCACGCGCTTTAAATGCATTGTAATGTACAAGGAAATAATTTTTTTAAGAAACTATTCCTCGCAAGCCCATTGCACAATGTACGAAAAGAAAACACACTTTGAATAAAGACGTAATGTCATTGTTAAGGGCATGGACCCGAGTTTCCTAGCATTTAACGACAATAATTTTTTAAAACATAAATGGGAGCCGATATCGTAAAATCGCTTCGTAACTATGACTGATTTAAACTGTAAGCCCTAATTTTGCCGAGTCAGAAATCTGCAAAATAGTTGCTAATTAGTTAATTTACGAAATTTGCTTTTAATTGATAAATTAGCTATACTCATCATACAGTTTGTCTTGAAAAATTACAGTGCATAGTAAAACCAATTTGCAACAAAGTTACGAAGTAATTTTACGATATCGACTCTCGTATGCATTTTAAGAAATAATTCTCTGGAAAGCCGAGAAACTCGGGCCCAAGCCCGTAAGAAACCATTATCGTTAAAACACAAGCCCTTCAACATAGCTAAAATTTGCCATTTTAGACTACCGTACTTATAAATATATTAACCGGATGTATGCGAAACTTGGCTAGCAGACTACACTGATACAGTATTATGAAATAAAAACCGTCTCGTTGACAAGCCAACAAATTACAAGCACTGAAAAAATAGCCATCGGGTAAATGGATAACTGTGTTGTAGATAAATAAACGCTGAACACATAATTTTAAATCTACACGTTTTTGAAAGTCAGCATGCAAAATCTACAAAATAACAATCATAGATAATTATATTATCCAATTTCTCGAGCAAACGTTTACCCATAACATTGGACTTGTTAGGCGTGATATCCTACACCGCAATTAAATATACAAGACTTCGGGTTCAGCAACTGTAATTCTGAAATACGTTACTCGAAAAGTATGTAAAACCCACTGTCTTAAAGTTGTTGTTTTTATTTATTAAATTTGTTTCGAAAAATCTACAGTTTTAAACTGATTCTTTTGGCGTTGAATTACGTACCTTGCCCTAACAGGCATATCAACAGATAACCTACGTCACCAACATTGGAGCTTGTAACTACGTGTATACTTAGAGCCAATGATTTTTAGCAAAATTTTTTTTTGCACCAACTAGTTCCAATGTCTTACGTACACATCTGCAGCTCATTCAACTGTGCCAATCAGAGTAATGTTACTGAGACACCACATATCTGTGATTTGCGGGTATAATTACTAGACGCCGAGGATTAAAACATCCAATCATTGACCTCGAAACCGACCTGTAGATGTGCAGGCAAGCCTGAAACCAACTGTCGCAATTTTTTTTTACCAAAATTCAGTGGCTCTACCGATAGTTAATTTGTTTCCCTTTTAAAACTCTGATGCATAGGGACGAGAATTTTTGGTGTAAAATTTTTTGCCCCAACTTGTGTCAATGCCTTACGTGTACACCTGCAGCTCAATTTAATGGCTATTGGCAGTGTGTTTGTGCAGAGTCGTTATTCATTTGGCTGTGCCAATCAGTACACGGATAACTGCCACACGTCACGTCTGTGATTTGCGGGTTTAACCTCCACATGCTGGGTGTTACGGCATCTAATCACTGACCACAAAGCAGAGATGCAGGTGTGCACGTAAGGCACTGAAACAAAGTGCTGCAAAAATCTTTTCGTGAAATTTCCTATTTCTATTGATGTGCCTTTGGTTCTTAAAAAACCTCGATATAACAGTCACAAATTCTTATAGATTTAATTGACAAGCTTGTCCGAATAGAGTTAGCATTTTAACCCGTTTAGTCACGCAATTATTTTTAGTTCGAGTGTTGCAGCCGTGTAATATTTTTGTGCCTACTGTACCTCTGTCCTTCTTGCTTATCACAACCAATGCTGTGCTGTATCTTTGTGCTAGGTGCCATGATTTTGTCAGAATTAGTAGAACATGTTGGCAAGAGAATACATCAACCAGGTCATCTTCACGAGACAACACCTGTTCTACTGAGCACAGATTCCATACTATGTACAGTTTTAACCATAAATGTCTCCAACATACAATATGTCCTCGTTCGTGGACGCAATGATTGAATGGGTTAACACGTGTTTATTATACGACATAAAAACGTTCATATCCGTGCTCACACGTACAATTCATGGTTAATTTTTGCTGGTAAGTAAGCTATATTTGTTGTACAAGTCCAAGGAACGAGTTTTGAGTAGTTTAACCAATTTTGTACACAACTATACAAATTATTTACGCTATTATTTTCCAAAAATAAGTTCGTAGCAACTGCAAATTAAGTTTCACTTCTAACAAGGAAACATGGGATTCATGTGTATAATTATGTTACAGTTTATCAGATTAGTCCTGCAGAAATCTGATCTAATATGTTTGCAGGTAAAACAACGCAATCCTTTAGTTACTTATCAAATGTATTAAATGGTCCCTGGTTATGCAAATATTACATATTGTTTTCGTACCTTTCGACAGCTGTCATTAATAATTAACGTTAACCGCCTATTCGTGACGATTACTGTTTTGCCTCGACAATAGGACGACGTTTTACGAAAAATGTACCTAGATGTAGGTGTCGTAAGAATATTCCCACCAGAAGCGCCAATTCATTTTTTCTAAAAGAGCACATCATAGCGAGTAAAAAAAAAGTTATGTGGCCAACTTGATGACCTGGTGGGTTGTCCATCGTATCGGATTAAATATCGGGGCATACCTATTTCTGTGTACATCTTCGACGCTATTATCCGATTTAAAACTTTTTTAAATTATACTATTTTTTTACGTAGGCCTACCTTCATTTAAGTAATTGACAGTTTTTGTTTACCTCTAATATTCTTATGCGAAATCTAAAGAAAAACTATTTTGTAGCGTAATTAAGTTGTTGATTTTCTAGTTTCAGGATCATACTATAATAATTTTTTTTTCAATACGCTGTGCTCTTTTATAAAAAAAACATTGTCGCTTGTGTCGGAGATATTTCTACAACAACACAAATTTTTGTCACTTAGTCCCCTTACTACTAGTGACTAAAATTTCACTCCAGGCCATGTGTTTAATTACGAACGTTGGTTGCGCGGAGAAGAGGGGTACAGTTAGCTCCGAGAATCACCGGCAGTGTTGGGAGAAACGTCCAGGCGGTTTAAACAACCTACCTCCCACGCTCCATTTACGTCCTAGTGGCCGGAGCCGACGTGACCGCTAACAACTGAACATGGCAACGCCCAAGCCAAGCTTTTGACGCTGCGCCCGACAATCCGCCCCATTTGACCGTCTGCACACTACACGGGGCTCGTGCGGGATTCGGTTACTCGTTTGCCTAATCTCTACCTCAAATAAGGGACCCGGGCGATGTAGCGGTCAGACCGTTTTCATAATACCGCAACGGTCCGTTTTCCACTCCAGACTAGGTCACACCTGATTTTATAGTGTGGGAAACACGGCTGACCTTGCTGTTGAACGGCTGAGTTTTCGCTGTGTACTTCCGTCCCTTATGCACCTACATTCCGTCACTGCTCCGTATTCACCTCATGTCACCATTATAGGATCACGAGATTCACTAGATCACAATATCTCGAGACCTAGCTGCTAAACGGCCAGTCTAACCTCGCTTGCAAGCAGGTGGAATTTATTGTGGACTCAATCATAACATAAATACGTACCCAGTGTATAGAGGCCTCCAAATTTCGCGTTATCTGACAGCAGACTGGCCTGCAAATAACATCTGATGTTGGCCTGCAGTTTGTGTGGCACGTCTTGAGGAGCCTTTTCAACCAATGACGTAAGGCTAACTGTAAAACAACCTCTATCGTGTAATAATACTAGTACAATGTACGAAAGCCAATTAACGTCGAGGAGTGTGTTCGATTGAGTACAGGCATGTGAATTCTATCGCCAGATAATAACGTAGAAATTCGTTATGTCTCTACAAATGGACCAATTTCAAAACTAACTATTTGAAATGAAGAGTTCTACCTGAAATTACTGAAGAAATATTGCGCTAAATTAGTTTGTAAATAAGTTATTTACGAAATTTTCCACACGTGACTATTTTGTCAATGTACGAAGAGTAAATAAACTTCAAACGACGACGAAAAGGTAGTTTGAAAGCATCACGTCAGTTAGAAAAATAATTTCGAAACCAATCAAAACGGCTAAAAACAGCGTTTTCAACCTGTTATATCTAAAAAACTACTCACAGTGTTCGTGTCTAACTACTCTAGAAACATGCAATTGACTTTACTTAAAACTTTCCACCAATAATAAGACGGGTCAGTACTGAAAGTGTCAGTCAGGTGACTGATCTACGACACCACTGCTAGTATCTTGCGGTAGAGGTGATACCGCACAAGATGAGCCGGTCAACATCGTCCTTGGCGCCATGCCTCACTCACACTAACACACGGCCAGTAGGCGGGCGCCTTAATGGGGAGTGTTAGACAATTTTGTTGTATTTTCAGTTTATGAGGCATAACATTTATTCAAATTGCATAATCAACATTTTCTCTTCGACAAAGCATGGGATATATTTTTGGTTAACTGCTCGACATAAATAATAATGTAATATTTCATTAATTGGTTATGCAGAGTCATTGCAAGAGAATTATAGGTAGAGGTACGTAAATTTCGCAAACACATTCCAGGTCAGGTTGAACGCCAAAAATATATACTTCATAATCACGTGTGTGATTAGCTGGCGGCTGTCACGAAACGCATTTGACTACTGCAAGCCAGTAGTAAATAAGGAAATGATTCATAGAGCTATCGCTTGTAATGTTGTAAGCCAATGAATAATCTACTGTGTCCAGAGCGTGCACAGGACTGAGTAGTCTAGGCTACTCCCAGATGAATCCGCGAAATTGACGTACCTCTAATTATAGGTTAACTTTCAATCATCCTCTTGCAATGACTCTGCGTGACAAGTTAATGAAAGATACAATTATTATTTATGTCAAGCAGATTACCAAGAATATGTCCTATGCTTTGTCGAAGAGAAGCGTATCATAATACAATTTGAATGTATGTTTTCGGGTAAAAAACTCGAAATAGATTAAAATTGTCTAACATTCCCCCGTAAGAGGGCGTGGTACATAATTCAATCCTGTAAGTTTCTTGAAGCCAATTTGCGAAAATTAAACAATAGCAATCCTAGACAATAGTTTTAGCCAAAGTTTTAAACATAATTGTTTCCAGTGTTACGAACTTCTAAGGCACAATATCTGACGCCGGAACCTCGTGCATTTAACTGCGGCGCAAGAGATCACGCGTAACAAATTAGTAATTCTGGATAAATATTTACTCATAAAGTTGGAAAATACCATTATCTAGGATTGTTATTGAGTATTTTATCCATGTTGGCTTCGAGAAAAAAGCGTAGAAATCAATAGATGTTTTCAGCGTTTATTTATCTACCACACACTCTTAAGTTCTGTGGAGTGCTGTTGCTGTTTCATTTTACGGCTGGAGTAGATATTTCAGCGTATTGTGACCACTATGACGTGGTGTATCACATATCTACGACACATCTTCGTAAACGGGGTTCCTCCAGAGTGGACCAGCACCCAGCTTCCGGGTTCCGGGTTCCGGGAGAAGCAGTCATACTGCTCCACCGCGTACATTGTTGTCATACCTGGCGTATTGATTGCGACCCGTCCCGCACGCCAGATTGCGTTTCCGAGGCGGAACAAACATCGAAGGTGGGGATTGGCGGGCTGGTGGGTGAGGAGTGGGTAGGCAGCTAATTAAACCCCTGGTCCACCTGGAAACACCCCCCCCCCTCCTCCAACACACGACTACGAGGCCCGTGGTCCGGTCCACAGCTCCGGGCAGCAGGACAAGCGATGGCCACTTCGACCTCCCTACGGGAACGACCCCCTGGGGGACGACGCTGATATCGACATCGTCTCGGGGTAACCTCCCCATTTACCCGCTCAAATGGGGGAATTTGGTTTTGGGCGAATGACCGGCGAGGGGGTGGGTGTGGTTGCTCGCCGCGCAGAACTAGCGCCACTGTGGTCGGGCTACTTGGAATCGCTAATACCAGGTCTCGAGTCTTGAAGCTGCGTGCTCTCCTTCCCTTTGACCCGGGTCAGAACTTTCGTGCGGAAACATAAACATAGGTCATTCACAGAGAAGTGAGCACCTACTACAACGTACAGTATTGGACCTGTGAGACGTGTTGTAGCGTGATACTTTCTTGTATAACTATTAAAATTGTTTCCAATGTGTTTATCTACGAAAAGAAGACACACTTCAAACAGCATCCCTATGATTTTAAAAATGCTGCCTGCTAGTTAAAAATATTATTTCCAAGCTTCTCAAAAGTGCTAAAAGTTACCTTTTCACGCTGCTGTAGCTAAGAGAATACCAACTGTAATCATAAAAAAAAAAAAAAAAACAAAGAAACCTGCAGTGGACTTTACCACACACTTTCCACAAAAATAAAACTACAGGGTCATCGCTTGAAGTCCCGTTGAAAAATGGTTTTGACGAAAACACTGCCTAGAGGCGAAGCGGTGTTTGACAGGCGTGTTATATTCGATTTATTATTGTTTTATTGAATTTTTTAAATATTTATTTTTAGTTTCAGCAATTTTTTAAAACTCCAATAATCTTTATTCTTTATTTTTATGAGCATGTCATTGTAGCCTGTAATGTCTTTATCCACTGTGATATTTTTGAGTTTGGTACATCAGTTGGTTTTAGTGTAGTCGTTAAAACGGAAACATGCAAAATATGAATTTAGCAAGCCATTACGCGAAAACTATGAGAGATAAAAAAAATTTCATAAGGGCCAAATTTAGTCACATTTTGTGTATAAAATAAGACAAAAATATCTGGTATAAAAAAATAAAAAAAAAAAGGTGATGAAAATTGCGGTATACCGCGCCCTTAAGAAACATTGCTATGAAAAAAAAATTTCTTTTAACTATCGATTCTAATTCTATTTGTGAAACATACATTTTTAAAATTAAATTAAAAATATTATTTTTAAAATGTGGCTAAAATTTCACGAAATTCACGCATAATATTGCTTGTTACAAAAAGCTACTTTTTAAATATTGATAAATTCATAATTAATGTTAACGTAAAATTTCCTTTTTAAACTCCGTAATTGTAAGTAAGCTTGACACAGATTCTGTTCCGCTCATCTTAGATGTATTTATTTTACGCCTTATGTTCCATACATTAAGCCATGTTTATGTGGCGATATGACTTTTGTGTCGTTTGGTTTCAATGATTTAACTGCACATCTGCACCTCTGCTTCATGGACCGTGAATTCATGTTTTAACTCTCGTTTGTCAAGTGATTCTACTAGAATACGACAAATATAGGGTGTCACAATAATCTCACACTGATCGGTGCAGTCAAATTATATATGTAATTTTCAAACGATTCTTGCAATGGGAGCGTGTAACAAATCAAATAAGTGTTTTGGACATACGCCATTGATAGAGACTGGAAAAAATTGCGGGTTCACTGACCTGTAGGTTAGCCTCCAAGAATATATGTGAAATCGTGCAAACAGCAGCTGTTTATTAGCTGCTCGCTGACACTGTGAAATGGGCCTGTATTCAGCTACAGTTTTATTATTGGCTCAGCTACTTCCAGGAAGTGTCGAGTAAGTCAACAGTCAGTTGTGAACGTGATACAGACCTATAGTTGATGGAACTCTAGCTTGCGCCTAAAAGAAAACGCGAATTTTACAGGTCTCTAGCCATTACAGTAAATGCGTCACAGAAAAACCTGTTTTCCTGTGACACACCTTTTGCTTCAATGGCGTATGTCCAAAATACTTTTATAATTTGCAAATGAGTGACATTTCTGAACGAAGACACGCTGCCAATAACCATGAAGTATATCTGCAGATGTGCACGTGAGACATTGAAACAAAATAGTAAACATTTTTGAGACCAAACCGTGGCTGTGTCGAGACAAGAAGGTTTCTACCTGACATAGCGCAGATAACTTTCGTGCCTAGGGTATTATTCAATTTGTATACACCAGGAGCGATTGAATTATATTTACGGCCCGGTAGTTTTCGCGATAATATTTTTGTAGTAGGTACTTTGTTTCAGTGCCTTACGTGCGCACCTGCAGCTCTGCTTTGTGGTCAGTGATTGGATGCCTTAACACCCAGCGTCTGGAGGTTAAACCAGCAAATCACAGACGTGATGTGTGGCAGTTATTCGCATACTGATTGGCACAGTCAAATGAATAATGACTCTGCACAAAAATACTCTGCCAATAATCATGAAGTTGAGCTGCGGGTGTGCACGTAAGACACTGAAACAAAGTGGGGCAAAAACCGTTTCGCGAAAACTACAGGGCCCTAATTATATTATCTTGCAGACGGCTATATAAATAGTTTAGTTAATATTATCAACTATTGATAACGTACGAAACTGTCACGTCTTCTGCCTAGTCGAAAATATTTGCAGGACAGAGTAAAGGCGAAAAGATTATAAATACAAAGTACTCAATATACAGAAACCTGAAAATTTTGTAATTTAGTTTTGGTCACAAGATAGAATTCAAACGACTATTTACTTCGAGTCACGTTCACAATAGGTAGAGACATGCAAAATTCGCGTTATAATTTGGTAGCAGACTAAACTTAACTTTCCTATACGTAACAGAGCATAATATGCGATTCAATTGGCAACTAACATTTATGTGTTGTCATTTACGTGTGTTACGTCTTTACAGAGATTGGACTCTCTACCGTGTAAGCATTCTCCGCGGCAAGTCACGACAATATCGGCCAGCGGGAGACGTCAAACAAGCCTATAGTCACTTGGAGTCTAGTCAGCTGTCTGAAAATAACGCGAATTTTGCATGTCTCTAACAATAGGACTTTGACTCATATGACTTCTTCCAGAAGAGGCTCAGGCCATAACAAATGAAGAAACTACTGTAAATTCGGGCCAAATCGAGTGATATACAGCTGTATTAGCCACAAGCCAACCAGCAGATGTATAGATGTCTATGGGCCGTTCACGATAAAGTAAGCACTGCATAAAGCTTTCTTTTAGCCGTTTTGCAGCCGTATTTATAACTTTTATTATGAAAACTTCCATGTACTGTAACTTAAAAACTGTGTAAACATTTCAACACTCTCACAAGTTAACATCTATTGGCCTAATGAAACATATTTTAAATTAATTGTAAGTAGAGCTGACGATTTTTGGTGAAAATAGTTCTGCTGCACTTTGGTTCATTGCTTTACTCGCACATCTGCAGCTGTGCTTCAAGGCCAGTCAGATGTGTATTGAAAGCAATGAAATATAGAGAAGCAGAAATATTTTCACAAAAAATCATCGGCCCTAATTATACGTTCTGCTGAATGCTCTGTTTATAGTGAACTGCCTGTACTTGAGTACAGATATACTCTTGGACGTTACGTTAGGCTAAAGGCGCATTTTTCCCGTCTCTCTACCCGTATCTAAGTCTCGCCCACTAGTCGTCACTTCGCTTCTGTACGACTGCCTATTCTGCAGTTTACACCATCAGTGCGAGGCCATGGAAATTCTCCATTGCCAGCTGGGCGAAGCTTCAAACAGGGCTATCACTTTGTACGACACGCCCCGATAGCGAGCTCGCGACAGAAGCGCAGGTCGCCTTGTGGCAGCCAGTCAAGGGCGAAATTAGCTCCTCGCTGAAACACCAGCCCGTGAACCAATGACAGCAGCTCGCGTGTTCGTCTAACGTTAAAGGCGACAGGACGGGTGAGTTTTCCCACTTTCCAGCAAGAGCTATTTCACAAAGGAGACGAGTTTTTTCTTTCTTTTCCGAAGGCTTCAAGCTTTTAAATGTAATGAAGATGTAACGAAACAACGATAAAATTTGCCTTTATGCCTGACTCAGTTTGACTCGTATACATATCGCACTGTCAAAGTAATGTGTCCATAACCCTAAAATATTTAAAAATGTACTGTCAGTTTTGTTTAAAAAGCATGTTTCACTCTTTTAGTTACAATACAATTTGTTTTACTAAAATATTTATAGGTTAAGGGGACTAGTGCATAACCATTTTTAACTATCAATATTTTCCCCGTAACAATGATGGCACAACGTGTATGGATACTTTTGGCATATCAAGCCATACTATTTAACAATGTAAGAATATTCGTAGCTAAAGGATGTATTGTTCAGATTTTTCAAACGGTTGAACTGAAATTTAAGGATGTTGCCTACCTCAGATCCATTGTGGACATATACGGTAAAGATACCCTAAAAAGCTTCCTATAACTAGAACCACGATTTAATGGTGAACATATTTCTGCACCACTTCGTTTCTATGCCTTATGCGAACATGTGCAGCTGTGATTCATTGTCAGAGGTTGGTTGTTTAAACTCTCAATGTCTTGGGCTTTTACTGGAAAATAACATACGATGTCACAGTAACCTCACTCTGATTGGTGCAGCCAAATGGGATACATGTTTGAACAGATCTACACTGCCAATACCTACGAACCAGAACTGCCGATGTGCACGTAAGGCGTTGAAACAAAAATAATGCAAGAATTTTTTCGCAACAAATTTGTGACTCTACCTACACTGTAAAAAAAAAAACTTCCTGAAATGTTTAGGAAGTAATTAACCTGAACACAGTATGGGACAGTTTCCATACTTCCGCCTTGTAAATATGCAAACTTCTACACTTGTTACATTCCAAGTCTGGTAACTTCAGTGTACATTTGACTGTTTTATAAGAAAGTTTAGGAATGCTACCAAGGATGTCTGGGAAACAATTCTGCCATACCTACTTTCTTAGCACTTCTATACACACGTGTGTCAAATTTACAAACTATTTTTAGAGTAAGTAACGGAACTATGTTAAATTTTTAAATTGCGATCTTATATGTGATATATTGGTCAGTTATTGTTGAAACAACACAAGCCTGCTCTTTGTAACCTAGTGAACTACGTGTACAGATCCTTCACAGTATTGTGAAGCCCACAAAGTGTTTTATCACGATATTAAGGTATATCACGATATTAAGGTATCATGATATATGGTACGTTTTCCCTAAGTAACACTCGGTAACCGTAGCTCATAAACATTTTCCTACTTCTTTTAGCCAGTCTAGGTAGCGTAGTCGGTTTCAAATCCTGGCTGAGGTGTGGATGTTGTGTTGTCACTTCATCCTCATTGGCTCTTAAGACTTCGTTGTTAAGTGGCTGTGGAATCTCAAACCTCACATACCGGTTAATCTGAGAACTAAAAATTTCACTTTTGAAAAATATCACTAACCATTACTGCATATAATTCAACATTAACAGTAGCGGATATAGAAACGTATTTTGGGGGGGGGGGGGGGAGGGCTACGTGTACGTGATTGTATGGATTGTTAAAAGTACCAGCCATCTCAGAAATGTGGTTGATTTCTGTTACAAACATTAAGAACAACATACAAACAATTAGGAAACATTAAATGTACTTGGATAATCATAGAACAAAACTCCGGTTTCCTTGAGGCGAGTGGACATACTTCGGCTACATAATGTTGAACACGATTTGGGAAGGGAGGGGCCTTCAGCCCGGTAGCCCCTCCCCCCCTTAAATCCACCACTGAACATTAACTATAGTTGCTTCATTACTTGTATGGGTGGCTGCGAAATTATGCGATATAGTTCCTTGTGTTATCCTATTTAAATGCAACAATACTGAAGCAGTTGTAACCGAAATTAACATAATAGTATTTCATATAATTAATATATATTTTGACAAACTATCGATTCAAACTGAGTGCACAATTTATCTTACACCCGCAAAGATCAAGTCACGTGTCCAGAGAGTTTAGACATATCGTCTGCCGTTACGCGCGGAAATATACGAATTGACTGAAGAAAGAATTTTGCAGGACTTTTCTGAGTGCTCCCTTTATTTCGTAACACCTATAGCCATATTTTCCTCGTTTTAACTAAGTAAATGATTTCTGTCCAAAAGTAGTGTCTAAGTGTGTTCGCACATGTGAACCTTTTTTTGTTCCATACGTCGTACCGGTTCTTTATTCGCTATGATCGGTCACTATAATCGTACAGGTACAGAAATACATGCATAATAGCGGAGGATACTACTTGTTTCCAAATTATAGGATCGGATGGTGGTCACAATTTGTTCCCTTCATACGTATCATCATGCGTTTGAATTGAAACCGGGATGTCAATGCTCCATTTATAGTAGATATTGATTTATCTATCATCGCTTCACATTTTCATCAACACTGGTTGTACGCCCCTACTATTGACAGCAGAGGCATGATTGCTGCACTTATTGTTCTTCATTTAGGTCTGGCTACCCGTAACCCGAGATTTTCCGCCATTTCCATTCCACCCTGTATATTTGTTTCTAGGCAAGGCAGGAGGCAGGTGATCGACGAGCAGTGTTTGTGCCCGCGGACCGGAAATAAAGGACTGATGTGCACCTCTGACGTTGTAAAAGTTTTACGCCCAACGTGCGTATATAGTCGAGGTTGGTCGGAGCTCAACTCCGTTCCCAGGTCGCGAGTTTCTCCAGGGACTACGCAGGGGGAAAACAAATGCACCACCTAACTTCATTAGCTCCGGAAAAAAAAAATTCTGCATTATTTTCCGGAATACACTTCAGTAAAAACCACTGCGTCACATGCACATGTTTTATTCTATATACTGGTGCGAAGTGAGCATTAGTACGAGGATAGTGCGTTTTTGAAATAAATGTATAATTTCTATTTTTTACTCAAAAAATTTTTTCCTGTCTTTACGTGAGGCCTGCTTAAGGTCATGATCTTTCATTTATTTTAAACAATTGCAAATAACTAGAATATTTTTAAAGCATATCCTGTGAAAAATTTTGAGACTATGTACAGTTATACGATACACAATTTTGTCAGAGCGTTTTTTAAAAATAATGTACCGTTTGCCAGCAAAAAATTATTTTGCTTAATTTTGGCTTAATTTCACAAGGAAATTTGTGCTATTTCAGAGGCAAAAATATAAAAATCCGTTTGGTGTATTGCAACAGAAAAATTCAGATGCAAACAATGATATACTAGTGTTAAAACCGAAAGAATGAATTTCTGATGTATGTATTAATTTGCGTTAAAAAAAATATATTTTCGGAACGACGCCAAAACTAAAGAGCGAGGCCTTAATACAGTTACTTAGTAATAAGTTAGCTATTATCTTGGAATGGATTTCTACAGTGAGTTAGCATTATAAACTGAACTATTTTTGTGTAAGTACACTAATGTGATCAAATGTTCCTGAAGTACAGAAAACACTAAAATTAAACAACATGCTAAAAAAAAAACAGTTTCAGTTGCTGTCAGCACACGTTTAACACACATATAATTTCGAAAATAAATATTTTCGTATTCTGGAAGAAGACAAAAAAAAATAACACGAAATAATCCCGGAAAGGAAAGGTATTAAGAAGGACGACACAAAAAAACCAAAGAAGAACAATGAAATAAAACAAAATTAGGTGTATGAAAAATGCCGACAAAAGCGAACGATGATCACACAAAATACAAGAGAAACGAATGGCTGTGAACACAGACGATACAACAGAGGAATAAACAGACGAAAATTAGCATGTTCCTTCGACGACAACAGATGCTACGTTGCGGGAACCGATATCTGTTAGGAAGTCAACGTATTATTTGTCTTTTTTTATGAAACTTACTCATAATAATAAGGACAAACTCATTTACAAAACTACTGTAGTTCACAACGAATATAGACACCACGAGGAACTTGAAGAAATAGCTATCATTTGTAAAAATGTTTCTTATTTTCATTTAAAAAATAAGAAAGTAGGGCAAATTTTCGCAATATTACATAAAAATAATACGGCCGTAAGTTTCTGTATGACTGGCAGTTTGCAGAGTATATTAAATCTTGCACACAGCTGCATACACATTACCCTCGCATCAAGACCCAATTACAACTATGTAACTGAAGTAAACATAATGTGTTGCGATCATTCACGAACAAGCTATCAGCTGTCACTTTAGTCTCTTGCCAGATACACAATCACGTTTCATTGGCGTATGTGTAAAGTAGTAAGCTACCAGGTAGAATAAGAGAAAATGCATGCTCATGTTAATTAATCTGTCTTTAAGTCAAACACGCAATTGAAACAGTCGAATTAAACAGTAAACAATACTCTAGACAAGCAACGCTTACAGAAAACTAAAATGGTTAGTTACCAGTGATCACAGAGATGTAAAATTAAACGACACGAAGCTTTTAATTGAAATTTACAACTATCAACATTACTATACAAATTCACATCTACTCAAAATAATTGTCAAACATTTCTTTAATTGACAGATTTGAATCTTTGTAGTTCGATAGTGTTTGCCGTCTGATCCAATTATTTTAAAATAAATATTGCACATGACTGCTGTTCATTCGTATAATATGTAACTACTTCATATTTTATTTCTTTCATCATCTGTCTTTCTCGTATATTGTAGAACTTAAAGTCATGATTAAACCCAATTATTTAAGCATGCTAAAAGTATTGACTTTGCCATTGGCAGTTCACTCTAAATCTGAATTAGTGAATATTTACTGATTCACGCTGATGGATGGAGCAGTTTCAACAATTCGAATCTGTGAAAATAGTTACTGTTTAATTAGTGAATATTCACCGAGTTCCTTGAAGAGTGCCAACATCTCACAAGTGAATCAGTGAATACTAACAGTTTTTTCCAATTGTTTTCAAAGAACGGGTTTCACCTATTGAATCAGCGAAAAATTACTTGGAAAATCTGTGGACATTCACTAATTAACTTGTGGAATGTTGGCACACACTATCGGAATCAGTGAATAGTCACCAATAATGAATATTCTCTGATTCATATTTAGAGTGTTATTTACGTTAGAAAACGTTGCAGTGTTTGCCCTGACCACTCACAAGACAGTGACTTCAGAATACTAAGGCCCCTTCAATTTCGCGAAAAGAATTTCGCACCGCTTTTTTTCAATGCCTTGTGTGCACATCTGAAGCTCTGCTTCGTGGTTCTTGGCATCATATACGTGTATAGAAGCGTCACTTTTTTGACTGTGCCAATGAGAACAAGATTACTGGAACACCCACACGTCTGTGGTTAGAGTGTATAGCCCCAAGACTCTGGCAGTTACTAACATCTAATCATGACCACGCGGCAACAGCTGCAGGTGTGAACATAAAGCACTGAAAATACATAATTCTTTCCACCAGAAATCAGTGACTCAACTTATTACATTCAAAGCCTACTGCAAATTTTACTGTACGTTTAAGAGTAACTTACCAAAACACATAATTCACTTTAAAAACTAGCAAATAAAAATTTATAGCAAGCTTGCTTGGGAAACAGTGGTACATTGTTTATTGCACGTAGACTTAAGAGGAGTCCTTCGTGGTGTCAAATTTCCACCTTTGACGCGCGGTAGCAGCGTAGCGATAAGAGCCAGTGTCCCACGCTTGACGAGAAGCATATCGCCTCTATTCGCAGCGCGCCAAACTGACGTGCAGGGTTTCCGTTGTAGTCTTTTTACTATTGGACTTTAAGCGGTAGCCCCAATATTTTATTTTGGAATAGTATGAACCAAAGACCAACGCATGCCTCTCGTTTTGCACTTTACGAAATCAAGTAATATTTTCGGAGTTACAACAGTTTAAAAACCCCGTTTTTAGCAATTTTGAGAGGCCCGAATATCATGTTTCTAACCAGCGTGCTGCATTTTTGAAAAAATATAAGCATGGTTTCAAGTGTGTGTTCTTTTCGTAGGTAAACAAAATATGAATAAGTTAAGCGGTTTCGCGTAAAAACGTATGCGCGTGACACGCTGCAACGCCGTTCATGCGCCAGTCGAGGACTCCTCTTAAGACGTTTGAAATTTTCTACCAATTCGACATTTTTTCGATGTTTTTTTTTTTTTTTTTTTTTATTTTTTATCGGGTAACATTGACAAAAAATCACCAGTGATAAACTTGCAACTCACTGAAACAGTGAAAATTTCACTAATTCAAATTTAGTTGCAAGCTTTTTTGTAGGAAATGTTTTTACCCTGTCGTTATCGAAAAAGAGGTATGCGTTAGCAAGGAATTTTTTATAGCGACACCTGATATTCGCGAGTAGTTTCTGCGCCACTTTGTTTCAACGCCGCGTGTGCACATCTGCAGCTGTGCTTCGTGGTCTGTGATTAGATACTTTTATCTCTCAGCGTCTTGAGTTTCTACCCGCCAATCGCAGGCGTGTGGTGTCGCAGTGACTTGCTCTGATTGGCACACATACGTAAGTGACGCCGCAACAAAAAATACATTTTGCCAATAATCCCGAAGCATACTTACAGATGTACACATTAGACGTTGAGACAAATTGGTGCAATTTTTTTTAGCAATGGTCAAGGATCACTTACTATTCATGTGATTTTTTTTCCGTCGCGAGGTGTTAAAACAAGTTTTAACAACAACGAGAGCTGAGGAAACATTCGGTACAAAAATCTGCAACGTTTCTAAATGAACAAGATAAACCACATGTGTATAAAATCAATAAATTAAACGAATGCCCTACTGAAAAAGTGACAGTTCTATGTAGTAAGTATTGTAAGTGTGAGTTTTTTTTTTATTTTTATCTGCTCTAGATAAGGTGGATGTGTCAGGTTTAAAGTTTGCTTCCACAGTTTTCGACACGCTCGTATGCCAACTGTGAATCCAGCATCGTACGCAATAAGACTGCAAGCACATATTGCTTGCAACAAAGAACAAACAAAGTTGCAAGAAACGTTGAGAAAGTAATGGCCGAGTGTAATACTCGCAGTTGTAGAAGCGCTTGTTTGAAGTTTAATCTTCTGTAATGAGGCCCTGAAAACCAGCAACATTGCGTTCCTACTTCTGTCGCACAATCTGTTCCATTTTCTTTGCTTTGACAGCAGGTCGTGTGCTTTCCTAGTTACAAACAAGTGTATTTCTTATTTCTGAAGAGTACTTCATCTTTGAATACCTTTGCGACTCTCAAGTAACATTCCGATATTCGAACTAAGAGACAGTGGAAAACCGCGGAAATCTTTCCTGCTAGCGTATTTTCCAAATCAGTGTACACACTAAAAAAATTTGTAATTTTTACAAAGACTTACACTTTACAAATCCTTATAAACGTACAAAGACATTCTTTGTAAAATCATTCATTTGTAAGGTTACAAAGGCCTAAAATTATTTGTTTGTAAAGTCACAAGGATTTTCTTTGCACAAAAAAAAAAAAAAAAGGAAATAATTTTAGGCAACAAAAAAATGCAGTTTCGCAGAAATTACATAGTTATACAAAAATCATATCCTTCGGAAAGAATTTTCCTGGAATAAACTGAACTTTCATATAGACTGCAGGCTTCATAATTAAAGTAAAAGGTTATGACTGAACGGTACATTGGATGTAAACAAATAAAAAAAGAGCAACACGCACGGAATCAAGGTGGTTTAGATGTGCCGACCCCCCGTAGCTTAGTTGAGCGGCTGACATTGGTGCGAGGGGTTCTGTATTAGATTCTCAGGCCTGACTGGATGCGAATTTGTGTTCGTCTAACTGGCCTCAAAAAACGTCTCTGTACAACTGTCTCACGAAAAAATCACTGGGGGTTACTGAAATAAGTATTAAACGTTTGATGCAGTGATGAGTCGGAAGCCTACTGTACCAAACATAATTTTACTAAACAAATTAAAAATATAAAAATAAATGAAGGATAAGATGCGTATTTGGAATGTGGTTTCTCATCCGAGAGTCTCCACGATTTATTTTATTTTCAAAATAATTCCATGTAAAACTTGTTAGTCGAATATTATTTAGTAAATAAGTTTACGTCATTATTGAAGTACAACAGGTACTTGAAATTTAAATTTTTCTTTATTGCAAGTACAACAGAAAGGCAAAAGTGCTTAGGGCTGAAAAAAGCTGCATTCCTTGTAATTGCTGCAAATTCGTTAAAACACGCTCATCATTATTTTATGCTACTGTTTCATAATTATATGGTTCTATTTCAGTATTCGATTATGGTAATTCTAGTTTGTTTTTGCAGATAGAAATCGGCTATGTTATCGTACGCTTCATATGCTGCTAGAGTTGTGCTTAGTATACTCATGCTTATTGTAAATCAGTTAAATGTTTACTGCTAACAAACATTTACGAATTTTATTGCCATTTTGTATGGTATTATTATTATTCTGTACTTGTTACAAACATATATTTGGTATTTTTTTTTACAAGGGCAACTATTGTAGTTTCACAAGGAATTACAGTTTCCTTGTATAAAGTACAAAAGTTACAGTGTTATGTTCTGTGTCTTGTATGAATGGACGGTGGTTATGTGACACGGTATAGTTCTTTACAGACCAACAACAGACGTTGATTCGTACCGTACCAGAATTATCATTGGCCCAGTCAAACCGGGACTCGCCAGTAACGAAATAAATCGTCTGAAATTAATACATTATATTGAAGCCTAGCAAACATTCAATTTTTCCCGCGATAAATCACTATCACTACTTAGGCTACTTACAGTGAAAGCAAATTTTGGTTCATCACTATAAAGATAAATAATACCTATTAGCGATTAAAGTCCACTACCCGGGTTCGTAGAACAGCTAATGGACGACTTGAAAAGAGGCGGAGCTTCAGTCAGGTGTGGGATACAATTCCTATCTCCATGGATACCGCAGCCGAACATAACCTTCATTTAGCTGTTTGGCTTCACATGTCCCGGATGAGATGTACGTCAAGAAAATTGATTATTTGTTTGGAATTTGCCGTTTTTTTCAGGTAAACATTAATCTTATGTACTTGCGTATCTTAACCATGAAGAAGAAACTACTATTTTTTTACCCTTGCGTGCAAATCTATGAATGCGCTACATTTTTGCTTTCTGCAATTACCAACTAACAAATCAGCATGTTTGTAAACAAGCTTTGTTTCCCACAGTACTTTTCCCCTGCGGTGACGTCAGGGGGCGTGTGCTTCAAGTCGTCTATTATACACGAGAGTAACCACCACATGCAATTAGAACTAAACCACACGAGCTAGGTACAGTATGTGGCTAACAGCAGCTGCAGACGAAAACACCGGAATGAGACCAGACCAACAAGGGATATCTCTCCCACTGAACGAGGTAACTAATAAAAAAAAAAGAGTCTACGCAGATATCAGTGGCGAAGCGTGGACGTGTTCCAAGGCAAGCAGTATCAGTAGAGACACTGGAAAATCGCGAAAATATTTAACATAATCTCCAATAAACTGTAGCATATTAACCGTGACACGTGTGAACAGTTTTCTGGCAAATCACACACGCTGTGTGTCCAAGCTGTACAGTTAGAACTGGGTTTGTTAAAAAGAACTATGCTTCAAGTAAACTATAACCAATATAGATACAAAACATTCAGTGATATATACAGCATGTTGGAGCATAGAAAATAGTCAACTATTCCCGCGATCTTCCAGTATCTCTGAGTGTGAGACCCGACTATACACTTTGAGCAGGTTACAGTTGTGTTACTGAGATCTAGGTGTATTACTGAGAACTAGTTCCTCGCCTCTTACATACTACTGGATGAGGAGTGTACCTGCCTTTAGCAGCCAAATGGTTCCACACACAGTAAAAAAATGTTTGTACTTTTACAAAAAGGTTTTTTGGAAACCTGTCTCCAAAAATTTTTTTTTGTAACACTACAAAATTTTTTTTGTAATATTTACAAAAAACTTGTATTTTTGCAAATTTCTTTGCATATTTACAAACAATTATGTAAATCTACAAACAAATTTTGTATATTTACTGCTAATATTTGGTTCACTTTACAACAATTGTTTGTAGAGTTACAAACATTTTTTTTTGGAAACTAGTTCCAAATTTTTTTTTTTTTTTTGGAAAATTACGAACTTTATTGCTTATTTTGTTTTAAATCGTAAAATTTACTTAGTACCATTTATTTTACTAGTTCCTAAAGGTGTTCACAATATTTATAACCATTTTAAAAGGTTTCGGACATCTCACATTTATTACCTGACTGGTAAGTAATATCCTCACTCAATTGATCTTGTTATATGTGATCTAAAGATAGTTTGTCGTATTGTTGTTAAACTTTCTCATAAAATTATAATAAATACTATTATTCTTAATGTAGGAATTAGTGCTCCTATTGAAGAGATAATATGTTCTGATATTAGTTTACAAGATTTTCCTTGTAAATGTACAATTTTTTTTTTTTTTACTGTGCAGGCAACTGAGAGTTTTGTACAGTCGCTGCTAATCACCGCCTGCCCTAGAACACTTTACACTTCGCCACTGGATAGATCCTCGTGGCCTACGCTTATAAAATAACACCAGCACTTTATTTCGGATGCGCGTGCCTGTCTATATTGTCCCGGGGTGGTAATGGATATGCACGAGTATTTTGCAGGTTTATTCCTGATCTAGTTGAACGTCTAGAACGTATACTATAGGTAAGTTATATGATTGGACGACAGGTGATTTGACACACCATTGACGACTGCAAGCCAATAATGAATAAGCAAATAATTCGTGCGGATATCACATGTTGAGGGCCCGGAAGTTTTCGCGAATAGATTTTTGCAGCACTTTGTTTCAGTGCCTTACGTGCGCACCTGCATCTCTGCTGTGTGGTCAGTGATTGGTTGCCGTAACACCCAGCTTATTGAGGTTAAACCCGCAAATCATACACGTGTTGTGTCACAGTTATCCGTGTACTGATTGGCACAGTCAAATGAATAATGACTGTGCACAAAACACTCTGCCAATAATCATGAAGTTGAGCTGCAGGTGTGCATTTAAGACACTGAAACAAAGTGGGGCAAAAATATTTTCGCGAAAACTTCCGGGCCCTACACATGTTCCTCGATGGTATAGTTTGAAACCAATGGAGAGAGCTGGAGAGCGTGAGAGGGAGACAGACAGAAAGAGAGGGAGGGAGAGAAAAATCGCGAAAATATTTAGTGACTCATTAGTCTCGGAAACACTTGTATAATTCGCCATGTATGGCGGGACCACAGAATATTCAGTAATACAGATGTGAAAAAGACGGCAGGGCAGTGAACTCAGACACACACACCAGAAAAATGGCTTCACTGGCCAGCAACATGGCGGAAACACATACAGCCAATCAAGGTAAGGTGGCTTATACCCTGCTAGCCGGCAGCCAGGACAATAGGAAACCTGCCGCAATATGCAGGAGCCAAACAAACATTGGGGTGGCAATCACCTGACTCGGACAGCCAATAAGCGGCAAAGTTCGCCCGTATCAAACGAGCCGCCACGCCATTTCACGTCTGTATTACTAATTAATTTGTGACTGGAGGTAGGTGATTTGGCTCAGTTAAATGTCTATAGGCGAATAGCGAACTATTAGTATCGTTTCCAGACATGTCATTGGCCCAATCAAATGGATGCAGACGAATAACGAAATAAGAGCATAGAACATGGAAGATTCTACATTGAAAGTCAGCTAATAGTCAACATTTCCTGCGGTAAATCATTCTCTACACAATGGATATTTGACTTTGGTCAGTGAGTATAGAACTGAGAAGTCTATGAGACTATCAGACGAATACACGAAATGATCGTTCCCTATCTAAAATTTATAGTTAGAGCCACGAATACTCCGCGTATTCATTTGATGACAGCCAAGACCTCTCAGTTCTATACACGTACAGGCCACAGTCAAATTGATGGCCTTGTTCAAAACTGTAACAATTCAAAATTCCTAGAATTTATATAGCGGAGTTTTAAATTCTCTTACCGGCTATTACACAGCATTACTTCCTTCTTAAACTGTAAATATAATTATGTTTTTTGTTCTAGAAATGCATAATTTACAATTGACAGACGCGTAAGCTGTTTACGCTTAGTAAATAATAACATAAAAATGCTATATTTTGAGATGCGGTGCTGAAATATCGAAATATGCACTGACTTCTGACCGTACAAACAAGTACCACGGGATTTCACAACGCGTTATTTTCGTATTTGTTACTGGTTGGCTGTCATCAAGGGCGTGTCAAAACAGCTGTCATCCAATCACAGAAGTGCCAGTGAAGTAAACATTATTGACGTTCAACCGGACCTAGAATCAAGACGCGAAAGATAAATGCCTCTATTTATATCGTCAGTGATTTATTTAGAATAAAAACAATTTAACAACTTGCTAGTTTTCAAAACATTATGCACATATTTGATGATTTTTTTTAAAATAGATATCACTACATCCCTACCTGAGTTGAATAGTGTTTGTTTTACCTTTATATTGTTATTGGACTTTTTTTTGAAAATGTTATGTTTCTATTTGTGTATGCATTGAATACAGTCAAACTTGGCTATTTTTATTTTATTGTTTTCTGGTCCCACTCTTAGGTTCTGAAGTAATTTAGTGATGCAATTGTGCGTGTTCACAATATGCAAGTTAGTATTAAATCTTGGAGCAACCCAACCCTTGGTCAAAAATGGCCTTTCCACACCGCTGTGACTTAGAATAATAATAAAAAAAACGTGACTGTCTATGATGCCTACACTGAGAATGCTATACAGATTGAGTCAGGGTAGATTATGTTAATGTGGCGTGATGATGGTTCACAAAATAATAAGCCGAAAATGTGTATTAAATTTGTATGTAAGGTGAAATACGGTGGGAGTGATGCTACCAAGCAAATAAAATACAAAATATTTCTTTGAGTATAAAATACAATACCGGTACCACGTCATAAAGTGAGCACATCTGAAACATTGCTTACTTTTCTTCCTTTGCAATTTGTATTTTCCTGCAACTGTTTAATTTAGAAATCCCTAAGTAAAAGGCAAATGTATAGATTAACCGCATTAAAATGTGACGTCAGGGATAATAATGTAAATAATTTTCTATTTATTTGAAGGGACCGCTGATTGTCGCGAAAATATTTTGGCACTACTATGCCTCAATGCCTTATTGCTACATCTGCAGCTCTGCTTCGCGGTTATTGGTGCATTGTCATAATGTGGAGGCGTCTATTATTTGAATGTGCCAATCAGAACAAGGTTACTGCAACACCACACGTCTGAGAGTTTAAATAATCCAATCACTGATCGCTAGGGATCCTGTTTTTTCGCGAAAAGAATTTTGCCCCAGTTTGTTTCAGTGCCTTACGTGCACATCTGCAATTCTGCTTCATGGTTATTGGCAGCGTGTCTGTGTGAAGAACCGTATCTCATTTGACTAAGCCAATCACAAAAAAACTTCCTGCAACAATACACGTCTGTGATTTGCCGGTAGAATCTCAAGGCTCGTGACAGTTAATATATCCAATCACTGATCACAACGCAAAATTGCAGGTGGGCACGTAAGACGTAGTGCAAAACTATTTTTCGCGAAAATAATTTGGTTCTTAATTATAATTATTAATAAATTAGGTTTTGAAAAGTGACTACTAGAGCAGGATTATTTCGCGTATTTATTGTAGGTCAGGTTGAACGCAAATGACATATACTTCACTACCTTTCTGTGGTTAGAAGACATACATTTTGAAGATTGCCAGCAATTGATAAATAAGAAAACAAGTCTTGGGGAATACACGTACTATCCACTTGTACGGTTACAAGCCTATGGATATTCGTCTTCAGCCAGTGCACGTATAGGACTGAGAAGTCTAGGCTGTTGCCAGATGAATACGCGAAATACTCGTGCATCTAGTGATTACGTTATCGCGAACCATTAATGAAATGCCCCTTACGTTTCATAGACCGGCGGAAACACACAGTATCTTCCACTACTCTCATCTGCCGGCGCTTCCATCGACCGGCTCGTAACAGCGCTAAATGATTTACCACCAGCCCCCTTCTTCCACACACCCCACCTCTCCACCCTAGTATCTGCGATCCACAACACTCCATCACTCGCCGGGCCGCACCGGGACCTACCCCTGCGGACAGCACGCGAGTCGCTAGATAAACAAATAATATAATAACGCTCGGGGTAGGAATTTATAGCCGGTACTCCGGCCCCTTGTCAGCCCCTATGCGGCCACCCCTGTGTCTGCTCGTGCCACCGTGTACTGCCCAGAGGCGGAGACAAACTACCCCATCTAACCTACCTACACATACCTGCATTCTTCATGGTTAACAAGGAATGGTACGTAATTCAGCGGTAAAAGCATACGTTTTATGCTGTAGGTTTTTCAAAATCTATTTGAAAAAAAAAAGAGTAAATATGAAAAATTACTACTCCTTGTGTACCAGCCAGACTATTCATTTTAGAAGCATAGTTTATTGACGGAAAGTTTTTCTAGAGACGTTAGAAATAGCCCTTCGTTAAAAATTTGTTAGGTTAGATTATTTTAGGTTATTTTACGTTGGGTTACATTAGGTTAGGTAACCTTATCTTACCTCACCTAAACTAACCTAAAATAACCTAACCTAATAAAAAAAACTTTTTACGTAGTACTACTTTTAACGTCTCCAGAAACATTTTTATCAACAAATTATCCCTCTAAAGTCAATAGTTTGGCCGGTACACGATGAGTAGCAATTCTTAATATTTACCAAAAATAAAACCAGCAATCTTAAACAACTTTCTGAGAATATTTTTTTTTTTTCGATTAACGTTTTTCTGAAGAATAATCTCTGACGTCGAAATCTCGTACATTTAACTGCGGCGGAACAGATTATACTCAGCAAAAGCATCATTCTGGGTAAATATTTGCTCATAAAAGTGTAGTACTGTCGTTTAGTAGTAATTCCATATTGACTTTCAAAAACGTTTGGACTTAAAAATGTAGTTTTAGTGTTGATTTATCTACCACACACCCTTAAGGTTGTTCACGTGGCAAAAATTCAAAATTTTATATTTGCTTGGCATAGTGTTAGTTTTATAGACGATACTTGTGACTACATTTTCCACTTGTAGTCATTTTTTAGCTTTCATAGTTATCCCATAGCGGCATGCCAAAGTCAGAATTTACAAGTTAAGGAAACATAGTTTAACAAAAATCAAGTGATTTGCTCGAATGAAATAATTTACACCGAAATGAGATAATGGGCGCTATGCTTAAAGATTCAAAAACGCAGAATGTAATTCCTTTGTACTGTTTAAAAAAATCCAAAAATGACGAACATTATCCTCCTTTATGGCAATTTTTAAAAAAGACAAAGTGTCTTTGTTGTGTGTTTTAAAATATTTTAGCATAGTGCCCATAATATCTTATTTCAGTGTAAATTATTTTATTCCAGTAAGTCACTTGGTTTTTGTTAAACCTATGTTCCTGTAACTTGCCAATTCTGACTTTGACATGCCACTATGGGAAAACTATGAGAACTAAAAAATTTCTGCAAGTGGGAAAAGTCTCATGTAACGTATATAAAACTAACAATATGCCAGGCGAATATAAAATTATGAATTTTTGCCACGTGAACGCCCTTATGTGACCACTTTTACGGGCGTTTTTTTTTTTTTTTGCTCTTTCGCGGCTAAAAATTGCAGAAGTGGCAAGGCACCCACGTCACGTCTCACCCTAGAAGCGTAAGTCAGTGGCGGATCCAGCAATAGTTTTCTTTGGGGGGGGGGGGTTAATTCCTAAAAAAATAGATAGGCCTGTGTCTACACCCCGAGTCAAAGAAGGGGTGTTCCGGGGGCCCTTCGCTGGAAAAAAATTCGTTTTTAAGGTGCAAAATAGTGATATTTAAGACATTTTGTAAACAAAAAAATTGAATATACCACTTTAAAAAGTTGTAATATCTTATGGATAAACTGGGGCCTATAAATAAAGGGTCAAAAGGGGGGACCCGGGGCCCGTGCCCCCCACCCCTTGGATCCTGTAGGGCGCAAGTCACTGAACTTGCTCGCTGTCTTCTCGCAGATAGCTGATCGCTACATTCTGTGGCGACCCTATCATTTTATGAAGTCAAATTGAAGATACAGAATTTTTCGCGAACAGAGTTTGGTACCAGTTGGTTTCTGTGCTTTACATACACATCTGCAGCTTCGCTGTACGATCAGTGACTGGATGTGTTTAACACTCAGCGCCTTGGGGTTCTGGTCGGTGATCACAGACGTGTGACGACACTGTAACCGTCTTGTGATTGGCACAGTTGCCCCTGCACAAAGATACACTGCCAATAACCATGAAGCAAAGTTGAAGATGTGAACACAAACGATAAAACAAGTTGGTGCTAAATTATTGTCAACGTAGCTAGCAAAGAGCGTTACGAAATGAATTATTCTGCTGGTTAATCTGTGCACGTATGACTGGTCCGTTAGAAGTAATATAGAGACATGCAATTCACGTTATTTTGTGCCAGCTGACTAGACTCCAAGTGACTATAGGCTCGTTCGACGTCTCCCGCTGGCCGATATTGTCGTGACTTGCCGCGGAGAATGCTTACACGGTAGAGAGGCCAATCTCTGTAAAGACGTAACACACGTACATGATAACTAGGGCCCGGTAGTTTTCGCGAAAAGATTTTCGCATCACTTTGTTTCAGTGCTTTACGTGCGCACCTGCATGTCTGCTTTGTGGTCAGTGATTGGATGCCGTAACACCCAGCGTCTGGAGGTTAAATCCGCAAATCACAGACGTGTTGTGTCACAGTTATCCACGTACAGATTGGCACAGTCAAATTAATAACGACTCTGCACAAAAATAATGTGCCAATAGCCATGAAGTTGAGCTGCAGTAGTGCACGTAAGACACTGAAACAAAGTGGGGCAAAAATCTTTTCGCGAAAACTACCGGGCCTTAATGATAACGCATAAAATTTCGTGGCCAATTGAATCGCAGATTATGCTCTGTTATGTATAGGAAAGTTAAGTTTAGTCTGCTACTAAATGATAACGAGAATTTTGCATGTCTCTAGTAACATGTTATATCAAGAAATAAATATATATCTCTCGTTATTTATGTGAATTTGTCACTAATAATACGCTCAATATCGTTACTTTTTTCGGTTTTTAAAACTGGCCATCCGTTATTTATATTGCGAACGATTAATTAGGACTTAATTTCCTTGGGAAACCTATCCGTTTTTCTGTGGCCTTTATTCTCCACCCTCTCAATAAAGTGCCAGTTAAAAAATCGTAGTTTAATTTGCTGTTTAAAAAAAGTTCCTAAATTGGATTAATGTACAGTTTTTGCCAAATAAAACTCATGCAATCTTCTTTACCGTAGCATTTATATACCGTTTGCTGCTCTAGTTCAAGAATGCGGAGGGAAACACGCGACGGCTTACTTTAGCACATTAAAGATACATAGCCATGGTCTTCTTTCAGGCTAAGAACTTGATAAAACACAATAACTTATCTGTAGCTGCGTAAGAAAGAGGTCCCACAAAGTAAACACTGCCACTAATTACAGCTGGTACCATGAAACAATACGAATATCCACTGCAGTAATTTCTTCCAATGTTCACAAATAAAGTTAAATTTATAATACTTACAGCAGTATGTAAGTAACTTCAAACATTTCTTAACTAACTGTAACACAAGTTAAGAAATTTTTCTGCTCGTTGTACTTCTTGAAAGAGACACAAGGAGCGCTGTCTTGTTCATTAGACTGGTGAGTTAGCAAAACCATATCTCAGTTTCCTAATAACTGAATAAATATCCCGTGTACTACATTATTTGCAAAGAACTTAGCAGTTAGTTATTTTATCGATGTGTGCAAGTCGAAATAGTAGATAAAATTCCTGAATAGTAATTAAAATTTAGAGAGTATGAACTAAGTGAAGAGGGCTTTGCGACTTGTTGACAGCGAGGTCACAAGAGTCAGGATGGCTGGAGCCAGAAATCGAACCGTGAGTCCAATGTGTTACCGTTGCCTTATCTCAGTCGGTAGAGTCTAATAGAATTTATTAGCTTGCCTTTAAGTGTTTGACTAGACACATTTATATTTTAATCCAATAGACACACACGTAACGAAGCGTTTACTAATATGTGGCTGTATGCTTGTATGTAGAAGATTTATGTTCAGGAATGAGTTTTCTTCTACCTTAAATAGTTATTTGTATCGTCTGAACCAGGAGAGATTAAGGGGTATGGAAAGTTGAAGTGTCGAGCGAACGACCGGAATATACAATCGTCAATAAAATCAAAACTACTGATCTTATTTCAACGAAATTTTTTGTGGCGTAAATATTTTATTAACTAACATGTATTTATATAGCACTGGTCGGTAGTATTGTTTTCTTTCGAGTAAAAAGTTAAAAATGGTGTTGGAAAAATAAGGAATTAAAACAACAAAATCCATAAGAATGGACACTGACTGACTGACATATCAAAACGCAGCCCAAACCACTGAACCTAGGATCGTGAAATTTTTTGTGTGGGTTTCCCTCACATCGTAGGCGACCACTAAGAAGGGATTTTTCGAAATTCGACTTCTAAGGGGGTGAAAAGGGGTGAAATGTGTTTCAGGAGAAACGTCTATAGAGCTCGAACCCGACGACCTATCATCGTGATTTTTTTAATTAATAGGACACTCATAAAAATGCGTATTGGCCAAGTTAAGGATTCTTCGAAATTCAACTTTTAAGGGGGTGAAAAGACCTTAAGTGTGTTTCCGATTAACTATCGATATCTATAGAATCCTTCAGGATAAAGAGTTGGTTGTCACTTCAAAATGTTCCCTACGTAAGTACCCAAAAAGTAGTTTTAGCGTTTTTTGAAATTCGACACCCATGCAATAAAAAGGGGCAAAATGAATTTTTTATGAATCGTCTATATCACTGAAACACAATTGGCTACCTCGTGATTTTTACTTTACTTGGTGACTTATACAAATGTCTATGACATGACTTCAAGACGTTTCAAAATTCTTTAACTAAGGGGGTGAAAATACTTAAAATGTGTTTTCGATTATCCCTCCATATCTATCGAACCAATTGAGATATCGAAGTGCTCTTTGCTTTAAATTGATGCTTTTGTAAATGTCCCAAATACCATTAAAATATATTTTCCGAATTCAGCCCTAAACCGGTTTAAAAAGGGTAAAATGTGTTTTCGATACACAATCTATATATACCGATCCCTTTGATTTTTATTTAGCGACGTGATTTTTGTTTAAGAGGGCGTGGTACACAATTCAACGCTAAAAGCATTAACTGTAGGTTTCTTGAAGCGAATTTGCGAAAACTAAACAATAGCAATCCTAGACAATAGTTTTAGCCAACGATTTAAACAAAGTTGTTTCCAGTGTTACGAACTTCTGAGGCACAATCTCTGATGCCGGGACCTCGTGCATTTAACTGTGGCGCAAGAGATCACGCGTAACGAATTTGTAATTTTGGATAAATATTTACTCATAAAGTCGCCAAATACCATTATCTAGGATTGTCATTGAGTATTTTATCAACATTGACTTCGAAAAATGTGTAGAAATCAATGGACGTTTTCAGCGTTTATTTATTTACCTCGCACTCTTAAGATTGATGCTTACTAAAATACCTGAAAATTAATTTCAGAAATTTTCGAAATTCGCCAACTAATGAGGTGAAAAGGGGTGAAAAGTGTTTTCAATTATTCGTTTATGTACTTTGAACCCAGCGGGCTACTGTCGTGTTTTTCACGTCCACGAGCCAGCAATAAAGTATTCTAAAACGTGATTCAAGGGTTTATTTCGAAATTCACTCTCTTAGGTGGTGAAAGACCTTGAATTTGTTTTAGATAAATCCTCGATATCTATCGAACCTGTCGAGATATACAATTAATTTTTGCTTCAGGATGATGATTGCAGAAATTATCGCAAAACGGTTTTATGATTTTTCGAAATTCGATTTCTCAGTACTGTGCAGGGATGATACGTGTTCTTTTAGTGAATGATCAATTTTGATTCGACTGAACGGGCTAGCGATGTGATTTACACTTCAATTGGATACTTTTACAAATGTCTACGATGTGAATTTAAAATATTTCGAATTTCGACACCCGAAAGGTGAAAAAGCACAAAATTCGTTTTACATCAACCAACGATATCAACCTAACCAGTAGCGATATCGAGGCGTTGTTCGCGTCAGAGTGATGCATGCTTACGCAAGTATTTAAATATTAAATGTAGGGTTTTTTTACTTTATAAGATAACGTGATTATTAAGAATAAAACTAAGTTGGCCAACATTCAATGCACACTATCCGAAAAGCAGGAACGAGCAGCGAGTTTCACTCTACAGTAACCTATCGAGACGTGGTGTTGTACAACCTCTATGAGCCTAGGACACAAATATTTTATTTTTTAAATTAAATTTTATTTTCATTAATAATTTCGACGTTACGTGACGCAGTTGTTTGTTACTCAGGTCTAAATTCCGGCATGTTCTGGGCTCGAATTCCGTTAAAAGCTGCGTGCGAACGTTCAATTCTGACACACAAAAACTACAAGGCAGATCGAATTAGTGCAATTTACACATAATCGTTTGGTAAAACTGCAGTTCGCTTTCCACTTAAACTCCTCTACAACAACAGATGACATATCGTCAGTATACTTCCAAAAGTGATTAAGTCATAAATTATATTTGGTTTAAAAACACTATTAAATTGTAGATATAAACAAAAATGTGGTATGTTACTATACTGTGACACAACAGTACGAAACGACGAATAGACTTTAAACTTGGGCAATTGTTCGTGAACATCATATACATATTCCTAGTTTTTTTTATCATTTTATCTCATTTTGACTTTGTCACTTTTGGCAGTAAACCGACGATATATCATCTCCCTAATCTCAAGTTTGGGGCACAAAATACTTTTCCGCGAAACCTTTATCCACTGAAACTTTGTAATGGCAATAAAGTTCAAGTGAATATTTTCAAAATGTATAATTGAGGGCACAGTCACCAATGGTTGTGCACAGGGTAAATCAGATGTATTTTATTCGATTAACCTCTTACCTTAGGTGTCTGTGATCACCCCAAAACGTCAAATTGGCAGAGCTACAAATAAGGCCCAGGTAAAGTCGCTGTTAGGGGCAGGGACCCACTTTAGACTGCTTTTCGCGTGGACAGCTACAGCTACTTATCCTGCTGCAGAATTAGTTCAACTATCCGCTTGGACATTCTAACACATGATGAGTGAAGAACCAATATTGTGTAAAAAGAGGTTTTTCAATTAAAGTAAATATTATCAGTCACGAATAATACTCGCGAGCAAAGCCGCGGGGGACTTCTAGTATTTTATAATTCTTAATACGATAATATCTAGGAATCACCGCTTTAAAAAATAAAAATATTTTTTACTACCGTAAATCATTCGCGCAGAGGTTTTTGGCGGGTAAAAGTATTTTAAAATCAATAGGCGAATACTTCTGAAGTTAGGTTATTATAGAGTCCTGGATATTATTGTACTAAAATTATAAAAATTACGGTTTTTCATTTTTATGGATTTTGTAGTTTCAAAACTTTTTTTCTAAATACAGTTTACAATTTTTTACTCGGAAGCAAAGTATACAACCGCTCGGTGCTATGTAAATAATTGTCCGCTAATAGAATACCTACTCGGCAAAAAAATCTCATCGCATTGTAAGTAGTTTAGATATTATCGATGACTGAGTATTCCAGTCGTTCGCTTGACACCTCACATTTTCATACCCCTTAATTGGAAAGTAGAAGGCCTAAAATGTATCCTGAAACATTGCAATTTATTAACACTACTTCGTTAACGTATTACATTATGAGAAATGTATTACCGAATCTGTACATAGAACGGCATGAAAGTCATTATTAAAACGAATATCTTTAATTACTTGCATTCACAATAATTATATCTACTAGATGTTGCAAGGAGAAGAAGCTATTTAAAGCGCTTTATAATCAAATAACCATGACTAAGGAAGATAATTCTTAAGTTAAAAATTATTGTACAAAATTTCTTCATAAATTTTTGCAATTCTATTCAGCTAAAGACAAGGCAAAGAATTTTATTCGGGACTGTTCTCAGATTCGGAAACTTGTGTGAGGAAGTTAAAAAAGTCAACTTCTGAAATAAATATGTCTTCTGTGTGCCATGGCTTAAGGAAATATGATTTCACACTTCTTTCTTGCACCTCCATATTCCCAGGAAGAAATCGTATGATATCGGTCGTTCCGTTGTATCTGTCAGCATCTTCTTTCTCCCCGACTATAAACTTTTGAAATATTCTAAACAAACTTGGAAAACATTTATCCGGTCGCCGAGAGCAGTATCTCTTCCTTTACCCAATGCACATAAAAAACTTTTCCTATTGGTTGTTATTGCTTCGGGATTTATGACATTAGTAGGTTTACATTTCGACCCGAATAACTCGGGAGAAATAATAGGAGTTTGTGTTTGAAGTCCACTGCTGTATTTCCACTGAACCGCACGCTAACGTGATAAATCTCATGCTACCAACTAATTTTTGTCTTTTGTCAGGTTCCTGCGCCGAAGGTGGTCCACTTAAGACTTAAATTATTTTGAAAGTGTTTTGTATAGTGCACAAATAGTAAATACAGATCGTGAATGAAACATGTATGAAACCATAGATTTCATTACAGTTGGATTTTGTTATTGTGTGTTTGCGTGTGTGAATATGTATGTTTCTGTTTTTTCTTTGTGTAATGTTTTTCCCTGTAATTAATAGCCTTATGCTAAGCAAAATTAATGTTTACAACTTTTATCTGTAATTATTTTGTTTTTATGTTTCGAGGTATTTGTCAGTGTGTGGTTTAGTGAAAAAAAACGCAGTATTCTCTTAATACACCACCAAAAACAAAGTGAAATAAATAAAATAAAAAATGAAAAGTTGAACAATAGGCCTTCTTACGAACTAAGGTGTTTAAATACGGCACACGTGAACAACATTTGTAACCTACATAGTGACGGGATTTCTACATCATTTGGTTGAAATGCCTTATGTGCACATATGCAGCATTGCTTCATGGTCAGTGATTGGTAGTTTGTAACTCAAATTTAACGCAAATAACAAACGTGTGCTGTCGCAGTAACCTTGTTCATGTTGGCACAGTCAAATGAGCCACGTCTGTGTAATAATACATTCTGCCAGTAACCATGAAGCAGAGCTTCATATGTGCACATAAGGCATTGAAACAAACTGTTGCAGGATTGTTTCCGCGAAAAATCGTGGGCTCGATAAGTATAGATGATGGTTTATCGCTAGAGGCAAGATTATTTCGCGTATTGATTCTAGGTCGGGTTGAATGCCAATATTGTATACTTCAATACTCCTTCTGTGATTAGACGACACCTGTTTCAACACATATTTGACGACTGCAAGCCAGTGATAAATAAGGAAACAAGTCGTGGTGGTACTACGTGTTACGGTTAGAAGCCAATGGATATTTGACTTAGGCCAGTGTGTGTATAGGTCTGAGAAGTCTAGGCTGTTGCCGGATTTATACGCGAAATACTCGTGCCTCTATTTATCGCGGAAAAACTTGACTGTTTGCTTGATTTAAACACACATTCAGCTTACCAGAAGATAACTGGCTTTCACTTGTACGTGGAACTGTTGCCCTATTTGACTGAGCCCATAATAATCCTGCTATTGTAATATTTGATGCAAATTATTAGAGACATACAAAATTCGCGTTATTTTCTGATAGCTGACTAGACTCCAAGTGACTATAGGCTTGTTCGACGTCTCCCGCTGGCCGATATTGTCGTGACTTGCCGCGGAGAATGCTTACACGGTAGAGAGACCAATCTCTGTAAAGACGTAACACACGTAAATGACAACACATAAAGGTTCGTGGCCAATTGAATCGGGGATTATGCTCTGTTATGTAAAGGAAAGTGACGTTTAGTCTGCTGCCAAACAATATCGCGAATTTTGCATGTCTCTACTAATTATTGGACTGCAGACAGCTGTGTTATGTCAGACATATATAACACAATCATACATGTCACAAGAAACTAGTGTTTTCAAGGGTATGTTGCCACAAAACTTTTTCGCGATGGACCATCATCTCTCACAGTAAAAAACAATTGTACAATCACAAGGAAATTCTTGTAACGTAATATCAGAACATTACCAGTCAAATAATAAAAGTAAGATGTTAGAAACATTTTAAAGTGGTTAAAAATATCGTAAACAACTTTGGGAACTAGTAAAATAATGCTAATTAGCAGATTTTTCGAATTGAAAACAAAATAAACCTAGAAGACCTTTCACATTTTACAAAACATTTCGTACTTTCACAAAAAATTTTTTTGGAAACTAGTTTCCAAAAAAAAAATTTGTAACACTACAAGCAATTATTGTAAAATGAACCAGATAATAGCTGTAAATATACAAAATTTGTTTGTAGATTTACATAAATATTTGTAAATATACAAAGAAATTTGTAAATGTACAAGATTTTTGTAAATTTTACAAAATATTTCCGTAGTGTTACAAAAATTTTTTTTGGAAACTGGTTTCCAATCAACCTTTTTGTAAAAGTACAAAATTTTTTTTACTGTGTAGCTATCAGACACAATGTAGCAACATTTTTTTCTCGAAAAACTCGTGACTACGCGCGGACTCCACACGTATGTGTAATTACCGACTCTCTGTACGAGACGCGCCATCCAAGTGGTAAGATCACACTCGCACTACCTACAAGGGCGATCTGGGTTGGTGCAGGTCGCGTGTATGTAACGTGGCTGACGCCGTTGACAAGCGAGTTTTTCCGTTTTTCCCTGCCTTGCATTACGTCGCTGCGTCATCTGTGGATTTCAGTTTCATGTCACCCCTAACTCACGTGTGGTCCTCCATGTTATGAGTTGACATGGGCTGCCACCCCATCCCGTAGTCATAATCATAGTTGAAAGTATGCAAGGAAAGTACCTGCACCTAACTGCGATATTTAGTATGTTTATCTACTCCTGTAATTTACCCGTTTCAATATTTTCATGACTGTTCTGTGCTAAATTACTAACCTAAAACTAAGCACGAAAACACAGATTTTTAACGTCCATCCTATGAAAAATAAACATTTGGTAATATTTTAATTGAATAACTGACACGCGTAAACATGTACTGAGGTCATTCGTTTTTTTACTTTCACAGATGTAATTTCTGAGAGCAATTTTCCTCCCTCTCCAATAAAAAAAAATTAAAATAATTATAAAGCATACAATTGCTCAGAAATAAAATATTTCTGTATGGGTAGGCCTATTTACTGTAGAAACAATATCTGTTTACTTGGACTTAAAAATTTTGTAATGTTAATTTTTCTAGCATAATTAAATTTTTTCTAGGAAAAATATGTGAGAAATCGCATGTAACAGGCTATTAATGTTGGATTTCTTTCACATGAATAAAACGCGTTAGTATCAAAGTAATTAAAACCATTTTTTATATTTTGCGTTAACTTTCTCGTACTTGAGTGGGACTTTTTTTAAAAATAATTTATGTACGTAATTTTTTTTTGTGACTGCGAAACATGTTGTTCACTGTGGAGTATTTTGTTATTTCTTCTTTTGCCACGGTAGTTTAGAACTTTGTCACGAAGTTTCATTTTGGAAAGGGAGATAAGTTATTGCAGCACTGTACTGATTAGTTTAGTTAAAAATATGAAGGACCTTAGTTTGCACGTGCTTGATGCGTGCACATCAGCAAGTTTTTAAAATTAATAAACCCGAAAGCGTAAACAGGTTCAGATTCCTTTCTGTCCGTTGCGGTGTAGTGATATTTGTACGTGAAAACAAAATTTATTCCACTCAATGCCACGCAGGACTATTGAAAATAATAATAATAATAATATTGATAATCTAAACCTTATTAATATGTAGTGCTGCTTTAGCTCATATGAATTCCTGATGGACGAGCGTGCGAATATTAAACGTTCGATTGGCCGGCACAAATGCCACGCGCATTCACGAGCAGCAGTAAAACTCATTAACAGTTAAATGGAAAACGTATTTATTTTAATATCTATGAATACAGAGCAGAATTTCCCGTCGTTTCAAGGGTTTAAATATAGTTTCATGAAACGTATTTGCGTGTACCCACAATCAGGAATCAGAACAACCAATTTGATAAGTATCTAGCATAACTGGTTTTTGGTTGTTTAGTCGATATATATGCAACTAAAGAGGTTTACAGCATTTCATCCTAAAACAATATATCACGAGAAAACATATCTACGTGACAATTAACGCTCAGAACAAAGGGCTCAGAAATATTTTGAAAATGACTTCCTTTTTTAAGCAAAATATTCAGTGGCGGATTTAGGGGGTGGACGGGGCCTGCACCCCCCCCCCTACTTTTCTTAAGGCCAGATTTATTTTCGTTTTTAATTTTATCTAATTTAATTTTTATTAGCACTCTACACTTTTAAGACATAATATATTTTAAAATCTTCTTACTTATGTAATTAAATTTGCTGTGTGTAAACGCCTTAAAAAGCACCATTTTGTATCTCTAAAATCAAAATTTTCCAGGGGGAGGACCCTCGGACCATCCGCTTTTGGCTTGGGATGTATGTATACACACTTTTTAAGGTATAGGCCTCCTCTTCTCACAATGCTGGATCCGCCATTGTATCAGGCTGTTGTAGCGTATTACGATTAACAAATTTATTCCTAGTATGCTTAATGTATCAGCAGCTTACACAAGTAACGTAATTATCATTACACATACATATATTACGTTCACTGATAGGCGGAACGTACAGTATAATCAGTGAGTAACTAAGAAGAAATATAGTTAAGTGTAAATAAATATACTGCACGTTTACACAGGCTGAATCATTTTAGCACTCCGCAGGCCTTCTCCTATCACGCTGGCTCGGTGAAATTTGTGCGGTTATATTTACTTGATTTAAATCCAAGTGGCGATCAAGTTCGTGAACAATCTGAAAATAACTTTGCTCATGAAGAAACGAGTTCTCTGTCATGCACAGTTTTAAAATATTTTTCTGGAATTAAGGTATTCAAATTATAGAAGTTAACTTTCAAGAAAGATACGATGAAGATCAGGTGTCTAACAAAGAAACGGAACATATACTGCAAACCAGGAATGGATCAAGCTTCATTTTTTTTATTTTGGAGGGTATGAGGAAGATGCCTTAAGAAGTAGATAGATGGACTCACACCCCTAAGCCTAAAAGCTGGGTAGTTGATTGCTGAATTAAAAAAAAAAAAATGGGACTTTAAAAAGATGCTTTTAAAAAAGGTTACTAACAAAGAAATTAAATATGCCAATTAATAAATTGTAATATTTTACGGATAAATAGTATTTTAAAAGTGAAAACCTTTGTGCCTATACAGAAAAAAAAATTCGTAAATTGTTAGCTTCTACTTCTACATGTGTCGGCTCTTAAAATTGTGCTTAAATTTTAATGAATAAGAAACGTAACTGCACCAAACATTTTGGAAACAAAAAACCAGAAATTTTTTCTATATTATGGAAACATTCAGTTTATTATCGGTTTCATTTTTTCGCTCCACTAGTTATTTCATTAAAGTATTTTCCAACATTCACAATCACCGTTCTTTGAACTAAGATTGTATTGCTTGTTTCACCCTCGCCGGCTATTTTGCTACCAGCTGCGACAAAATATTTATGTAACAACTTACAAATTATGTATCACAATTTGATAACAAGCAGGCATTTAAAGCTAACTAACTAATAAAAATAAACGTATTGACATAAAAACTATAAGATTTTATAAACATTAATCAGAGATGTTTGGAATGGAGGCCCTGGATATGACCCAGCAACCTCCTACTTTGCTTCTCGATTTGACGTCAGCAGGTGCGCCAGACTGAATTCAAAATCTTTGACGTGGTTTTAAACTTATAATTAAATTGTATGAAATTTATGCTAAATAAGTTTCAGTACTCTGAACAAACATACGAATAACAGATAAAAGTAATAAAATAACTTGTTATAGTGCGTGTGTGTGAACAAGAAGTTAAACAAATATCTTTAAATTATTATTGGTCCTGGGCTGGGACACAGGAATGAGGACAGAAGTAAATAAAAAATTAAGCATAAAAAATTTAGATAAGGGGGTGAGTGGCGGGGGTCAAACAGCTATATGTACAGTCCTGCCCCAGGTGAGAAATTTCCTTAATAGGGTGTGGTACATAATTCAACGCTAAAAGCATTATTCTATAACTGTAGGTTTCTTGAAGCCAATTTGCGAAAATTAAACAATAGCAATCCTAGACAATAGTTTTAACCAACGTTTCAAACAAAATTGTTTCCAGTGTTACGAACTTCTAAAGCACAATCTCTGACGCCGGAACCTCGTACATTTAACTGCGGCGCAAGAGATCACGCGTAACGAATTAGTAATTCTGGATAAATATTTACTTATAAAGTTGGCAAATACAATTATCTAGGATTGTCATTGAGTATTTTATCCATATTGGCTTCGAAAAAATCGTAGAAATCGATTAATGTTTTCGGCGTATATTTATCTACCGCGCACTCTTAAGTCACTCTTGGACGTTAGTAGAGCAACAAAGAGATGCACACCAGCCGCTGTACTTGAAGAGCACGCGTCGGGTTCGTTATCGAAGCTCGGCCCTACACATGGAAACCTCAGGGCTAGCTTACGGCATTGCTGAGCTATGAAACTGGAAATGGAAGGTGTCGAGGCCAGGTATAAATACATTCCACGGTAGCCGAGCGACTGTGAGTGACTTGTCTGGTGCCGAACCTGTGCGTGTTGTAATTATTAAGGGAGTTCCAGAATTAATAATTCTAAGCGAAGAGTAAAAAAAATATCGTTTGAGGAGGGTACCCCGAAGTGAATAGATTTTGGTAATCACGTAGACTGCGTTGGTGTATGTGAGGCACAAAACCGAAGGAGCGTTAAGAGTGACGTTGGTCGGCGTATGTAATACATTATCGCCTCTACACACAAACCCAGCAACTGACGCGCAGAGCTTTACTATTATTCATTTTCCTCGGGGACTTCAAGCGGTGACCATATTATTTTATTTGCGATACTTACGGTTCAAATTCCAGTGCCTACTTCTATTATTGTGTTTTTCGAATTCGGTAGGAATTTTCCTAGATATAGCAGTTTAATAAAGCTGTTTTTAGTCATTTTGAGAGTCTTGAAAATCGTGTTTCCAATAATCGATTCTAATTTTTAAACTGATAGGAACATTGTTTGAAATGTGTTTTCTTTTCATAGATGTACGAACTTAATGCGCGTTGAGAAGTTTGTTCCAAATATGATTACTTGTAACTCCCTGCAATGCGTTTCAAGCGTAGGTAGACAGGAACCTTAATATATAGGTCTTTAGCGCTGCTGAAGATTGATATGAGGTGAGTACGGAGCAGCGCCGGTATGAAGAGGCGGGGGAACCGGGAGATCACCGAGAAAACCCGCCGATCAGCGATATCGTCCATACACCAGTTCCAACATGTGAAAGTCTGTGGACTGACCACGCCGGGAATCGAACCCGAATCGTATTGGTAGGAGGGGAGTGATCTGACCACTACACCGTCACGACACCAATGAAAAGTGATTGCTAACATGAGGATTGCTTTGTGTCGGAGGGAAATATATGGATAAACTGTTTATTTAAAGCAGGGAAATTAAATGTAACATTATTAACTTTAAATTTTGATTCCAAATATTAATTTATAACGTTTTCAGTGACGCGCAAATATAATCTTTACGGCATTGCAAACTATTTTGGTAAGAATTGTTGTAAATTTGGTAATTTAAATGTAATTGTTCTATTTTATTTCCCCTGTTCAGATCGACAGTGGCTGTACACAGGACACTAAACAAGTTTCAGTATATTTAATAAAAATTATCGACTATGGTCTTACATGTGTACACAGGTTGTTTATGACTTACAGCGACAAAGTCTGTTAAATTATTCATTATTTTAAACTAATTATAAAATATGTCTGACACTTGCTGCTAGTTGAACTGAAAATTAAAGAGAATCTCACTAAGTGAAACGAAACTACGACTCTAAGAAGCATGGGTTATGTTACTCGGAACGTTAGACTAAGAAAAATACGACATTTATACCACCTAACCACTTTATTTTGCCGTCATATTTTTCAAATTATGATGCATGGCAATGAGCACTTAACTAAAGGATCCTCTCATGACAACTGGATACAACAATTGTTTTAAAGATATCAGCGCACAACCGTGACAGGTGCGTGGAAATGCCCACTTGGTAGGCATCATGTTGAAAACGTACTTGTGAGAAAACCACGACACAAGGAAATACCTATCTTCAGAGGAAGCGATATACGATACAGCGCATTTTATTGGTTGAAAATAACGTGAGCTGCGTTCTTAATCGTCAGTTTTTATACCTACAATCTGCGTAAAGCTACCAAAGTAAATATAACAACTATTAAATTCTAAACAGAATGTAATAAAATAATTATCATTTAAAACTTTAGTAAAACAATATTTTCTTACCAATAGTTAAAAGGCACACATGTAATAAAAATATTCTTAAAATTATGACATTAATAAGGTCAGCCTTACTTCCGACGTAACGATAGTGTTTCGTCTACTCCCTCAAGGGGCTTACACAACAGCACTAAAACTTTGGGCGCCCCTTACCACGCAATTCAACCGCCTTGCAGTTTGTTCATAAATACTTTATTTTTACTAAACTATTCCATATGTACTCTTTATGCCAAGTACGAAACTAAAAACATTTCGGACAAGTACGGAATGCCACTGTAAAACACTGCACTAATTGAAAAATCTGTTCCTAAGCCATTCAAAACAACTGAAAACGGCCATTCCGGACTGCTGTACTTAAAAATGTAGTAGCCGAACGTAAGTGAAACTCATGTAATATAGTGCACTGAAATTTGCTGCAGACTTCCCGTTAGTAAAATTATTACATTGTCACCGTTTTAAGTCCCTTAGTACAAATGTATCGGCGGGAATATTGTACGCAAGTTCAGGGCTTGGCCCTTGTGGCGATGTGACATTTGATTCGAGATTCAAGGTCGTCCTTATAACTCCGGCACTTCTGAGCCAACAGTTTTTGTTTTAATTGAGCAAGGTGTCTTAACATTGACATTCTGTTCTTGCTCGAAGTGTGATTTCTTATCGTACACTCACATGTGGGATCGTACCGGACGATGCCGTTGACTGGCGGGTTTTCTCGGGGATCTCCCGTTTCTCCCCACCCTTTCATTCCGGCGTAACTCCATACTCATATTAAGTCACACATCACCAGCGCTGAAGATCTCTATGTTAAGAGTTGACCAAAATATCGCTCACCCACCCTTGTACATTGGTACAAAGAACACAAGTGGAATAGTTTCGTAAAAATACGACATTTACGAACACGGCGTCCTTAGTCCTGGCGACCAGGAAGTTAGTTGGGAAGCTGTCGAGGCTTCATGTTGGCTGGTGGGTCGTATCTGCTGGCTGCTCGCCCAATCACCGCCCACGGCAGAACTGTTCAAACACCGGCTGCGAATTACCGCAATCCAATCACTGGCCGTGCAGGTTTACTCTCGTCGTTTGTGCCCCTCCCCCCCCCTCTTCCTCCAAACTGGGTCAGTTTAACCACTCATTTGTTTACTCACGGCGGTAAGGCCGCAGCGTCGGTTTGTGCGTGTTTCGTGCCGTGGTTGCTGAACGTTTGGATAACCACTTGTCATAAAAAAAAATTCTTAGCTGCTTGTTTCAGCAAAGGTTGTATCTTTCCACAAAAAAAATCTTGGGTTCGCGTGAAAAGAAAACACATTTCTCATCAACATAATCATAAGCTGTGGCACTGAATTTTGGCAGCATGGTCTGAGAACACTGTAGTCTTCAACACTGTCTACATACACCTTGAGATGAGTTAGGTTCTTATCTCGTCAGCCAGTCCCTTTTCCCTCTTTTTTGAGAGTTGGATTCTAGGCGCATTGTATTGCTCAACTTGGGAGTTAAGCGGTCCCAACTTCATGTTAGCATGGTCCAATGGAGCGTCATCTCTCACTGACAGGAGTATGCTTACTTCTGTATGCGCTTTGGTCTGTCGACCGCTGTACCCAATGGTTAGAGCTGATCATTTTTGGTGAAAATATTTCTGCCGCAATTTGTTTCATTGTTCTACATCTGCAGCTGTGCTTCATGGTCAGTGATTGTATGTTTGAAGCTTCATGTGTCTTGAGGTTCCACCCACAAATAACAGACGTATTGCCACGTAATAACTTTACTATAATTGGCAAAGTAAGATGAGAGACGACTTGACACAAAGAAAAACTGCTAATTATTGTGAAGCAGAGCTGCAGATGTGCAGTTAAGACAGTGAAACAAAGTAGAAATATTTTCACCAAAAATCATCGGCCCTGCTAATGTGACCGCGTGCGGCGACTGGCCTACCTTAAGGCGCCCGTCTACATGTCTCTCAAACTGCGTTGCAGTGTGTTTGAAATACACGTTTTATAAGCAAACTGTTCCACGTGTGCTCACGCGGGTTTCGCACGAAAAGAAATAACATTTCAGGCCAGGACGGAATACAACTTTCAACACATCACGTGTGCTGCAAACTACATTTTTAAGCCCTTCAACACGGCCGAAAACGGCATTTTCAGACTGCCGTGCCTCACAATATTGTGGACGAATGTCTGCGAAACTAGTATAGAGCC
>PNEQ01078226.1:115842-171901 GCA_003012365.1 Medauroidea extradentata | reverse complement strand
CTAGAGGTGATACCGCGTCACAGGAGCTGGTCAACATCGCCCTTCGTGCCGTGCCTAACTCACACAAACACACGGCCAGTAGGCGGGCGTCTTAAAAACTACCAATTGATAACGGAAAATATGTGTGCACACATCTGTTGTATTTTTTTTGAAACTGAGTATTGTTAGTGAGTGAGTGAGAGATTTTGATCAGCGCTTAACATCGAGGTCTTCAGCGCTGGTTGGGGGGTGACATGAGGTGAGTATGGAGCGGTGCCGGAATGAAAGGGCAGGGGAAACGGGAGATCTCCGAGAAAACCCGCCGACCTGCTGTGTGATTGATAGACACTGGAAAATCGCGAAAATGTTTAAGATAGTCTCAAATAAACTGTATCATATTAACCGTGACACGTGTGAACAGTTATGGGACAAATCACACACGCTGTGTGACCAAGCTGTACAGTTCTAACTGGGCCTGTTGTATAGAGAAAAAAAGCTACAAATGAACGATCGCCAATGTTGAAACGAAACATTCAGTGTTATGTATATCACGTTGGAGCCTAGCAAACAGTCAACTATTCCCGCGCGATTTTCCAGTGTCTCTACTGATTGACAATTCTGATTGGCACAGTCAAATGAGAGACATTACTTCACAAAGGAATGTCGACAAAAACTATGAAGCAGAACTGCAGATGTGCACGAAAAACAACGAAACAAACCGGAACTGGGGCAAAATTCTACGAATACTTGTTCGTGTTTGAAACGGCAACTCAGTCTGTAACTGTCCACGTTTAGGTAACCAACGAGTAATAAAATGAACGTGTGTTAAAAGCAACCAATAAATATTCCTCAAGGAAGATCATTATAACGCTACAAATTTCCAGTTCTTAATTGTACAAGTCTATACTGCGGCATGCTAGAGATGAACGAGTTAAGGGATTTTAATATTTATTGGCAAAATACTATTGTAACGTCTGTGACAGTCGTGAACATACTTAAACGAGAAAATTATGTAAGTTGGTAGGCTGCAACATATGCTAGTGTGTGTTCCGTGGTGTACTTTCCGTTTCTCGTGGGTAGGGCTAGGAAATATTCGTGAGTTCAATGACCTGCATACTAGAAGCCATTGTCCTATACATATTCGTTCATTGTCTGCTGTCTGAATGAGTAGCAGGTAATGTACAAATGGTAGGGCTTCGGTATACACAGGATAATGGATTCTAACATGTTGGTCGTTGAACTCGCGAAAAACTCCTAGCCTAGAATGTATAACTTCATGTATCTTCTCAGGTCTGTGATTTATTTACTAGTTTTGCCAGCTGGTAGTGAAAGCACCTCAGGACATGAAGCATAGAATTTGGTCATTTTTCCGTCCGAGTAATATTACCTGTAACTGGTAATTATGTTTAATCAGTGTTGTATAGTTTCCAATCCAAATTATTCTGAAGCAGATCTAGTCCCCAAGCATACGAAATTGGATACAGAGAAAGAAACAAAAATTTTCTACAAAATTGAAATTTGAGTTTTAGGCAACGCGACTTAAACGTCACCTACCAAAATCTGAACTCGCTCTTAAGTCTTGGAACTTAACAAAGCTTATGATGGTGTCAGCACTGCATGTTTCATAAAGACGAGTCATCAACGTGGAGTCTACGCCAGCTCAGTGATTTGCTCATAGAGTCTAGAGTGAGGCGTGATTAATGCGTTTAGGTCGCCCTTAGTGTTTTCTTCTCGGCCCCGAACGCGTAAATTCTACCTCCCCGACAACCAATACAAGTACGACGACTGTGAAATTCAGCAAGGACCGTGTCGGAACGTGAGAACTGCAGCTTATTTAATAACGGTTACTCTTCAGCTTGAGCCAGAGTTAAGGCGAGAACTCGCCAGATATTTACGTTCCGACCCGACGGAATATGGAATTTAATTAAAAATCCGCATCCTGCCCATTTTTTTTTTGCCTCGTCGCCCGATGGGAGGGTCAAGCATCCATCACCACAGCTTCCACAAGCTGCGACCAGAAGCGAAGAAAAAATTTTCTCTCTCTCATTCTCACACACACACTCTCTCTCTCTTTCTCTCAGGGGCTAGGAGACGCAGAAGAAGTGAATAAAAAATGAGGGGGAGAGGCAAGAGGGTTGAAGTGCTCGTCGTATGAGAAGTAGTGGAGTCAGCGAATGTGAGAGGAAAGGATAAAGAAGAAGTGTTGATGAGAAGGGTACGGTAGAGGATAAGAATCCCACGCGAATAATCCATATGTATGTAATTGTTGGCTGAGAAGTTTCCCCGAAGCCGGACGCGAACCGTTGTTCAGGGCTTGGAGCACGGGCCTGCGAAACGTAACGTTATGAACTCCATTTGTTGTCTTCCTATTGGCTGGCGTGGCGCATCTTTCTGCGTATGCACGAGTCGCGAAGCAAAGACACACTTTTTATTTGTAGTTTTCTAGCCCAACAAGACCTTTGAATTAGAGCAAAGCTTTTTCTAAGGTTTTAAACTAATGTATACTAATTGTCATAGGGGATGGGAGAAAAGAGGGGAAAGTTGGCCTATGCGAAACGGACGCGTAGAAACGCATAAACGAAGCAATCAGCCAATTGAGAGACGTTGAAAGCAGAGCCCAGAGCCGATTTATCTGTGAAGACGTAGTGGGCTCATGGACCGATAATGAACTACGTACATTTATTCTCCCTGAAACGTAGACATTGTTATCTTGTACCTTAAATTAGGTGTGTATCCTTATTCATGGTATTACTAAATAGTGTCAATAAATGTAATAAAGAGTACATTAGGGCCACTTGAGAATGTGAGGCCCACGGCAACATATATCTGAGCCTCCTCTCCCCCCCCCCTTTTTTTTTTCTCTTTTTTAGATACAGTGATAATGTACTCTTTTAAGACCTCATGTTGTCCTTACATGTGGGCTACGTTATCTTAACTCTAACCTCGGCAGTCATGTATACCAGAGACGTCTCTTAAAGTATCTTGGTTACAACTACAAAATTAGTATTTCAATTGGAAAACTATGCATTTTTGCGCCAGATGTGTTAGACATGCCATTTACTGTAAAAAAAAAATGTATCACCCAGCAACAAATGCGGTTAAAAGGGAACTCAATAAAAACCAATTCATTTTAAACTATACATCACATACAGAGTGGACAAGAATGAGTGTTACAAATTGATAGGGCTGGCATGTAGTCGCCAGGTTGCCTAACTACCCCTGTTCATTTGTAGCGTCATTTTCGGGTATAAGGAGGCGATTCCGGACATAGGTTCCTTACTCAGGTGTTCCAAACATGCACATCTACTATCCCTGTATACTTGTAATCCAAAAAGTGCGGCCCCTTGGAATGTGAGACCAAAGTCAAATGCATCTTTGTGCCATTCCCTAGACGCAACCCTTACTGAATTGCGGGGTTCATGTCCGAGTTAAGGCCAAGATCCTTCGTTTTTTTCAAACAATTGCGAATAACACAAATATTTTTTAACCAAATGCTTTGAAAAAATTTGAGACTGTGTACAGTCATACGATACAAAAATTTGCCAGTGCGTTTTTTAAAACAATGTTCAGTTCGCTAGCAAAAAAAAAATATTTTGCTTCATTTTGGCTTATTTTGACAACAAAATGTGTGATATTTCAGGGACAAAAATCTAACAATCCATTTGGTGTATTGCGTCAGAAAAATTCAGATACAGGCGATGATACATAAGTGTTAAAACTGTAAGAATGAATTTTTTATACATGTATTAATTTGCGCTTAAAAAATATTTTCGAAACCACTGCTAAACTAATGAGCGGACCTTAATACTTAGTTTTCCGATCATGTAAGTAAATGTACTTGATTCACTATGGCATCAGACTCTACTGCAAGGGAGAGAGGGGAGTTGCTACAAACATAGTCATGGGATCACCCCCTCCCGCATTCACACCCCCACCCCTCCTTCGGGGTTCCTCGTCGCTGTGTGTAAACAGTGGAGGGAGCCCGGTTCACAGAATTGGCCGCCGCCAGAGGGGCATAAGCACTCGGTGTGTCAGAGAGGGGAAAGGGGGGGGGTAAAGCCACCCACACCCCTTACTCTATCTCGCTCTGGACCAACTGAAGCGATCGCACATGGCGTGCGTATGCATAACAAGAGCAGACGGATGTGTATCTAGCGGTCCGCCACGATAGCTTGATCCAAGACCCGTGCTTTTCGTCAAGTGTTCTTCTCATCGATGACGATGACGTTTCACTCGAACCATTTATTTATGGTGAAAAATATTTTGCGTACATTTTTTTCCAAGTACTTACAGTGACGTTGTTATGCATACATAGACAATGTTACAATATTATATCAGTAGAGACATGCAAAATTCGCGTTATTTTCTGACAGCTGACTAGACTCAAAGTGACTATAGGCTCGTTCGACGTCTCCCGCTGGCCGATATTGTCGTGACTTGCCGCGGAGAATGTTTACACGGTAGAGAGGCCAATCTCCTTAAAGACTTAACACACGTAAATTACAACACATAAAATTTCGTGGCCAATTGAATCGCATATTATGCTCTGTTTTGTATAGGAAAGTGTCCTTCAGTCTGCTACCAAAAGATAACGCGAATTTTGCATGTCTCTAGTTATCAGTAAAACGTGCTGGAAGTTTTTCGTTTTTGAAACAGCCATATAAAAAGTATATTAATCCTATAAATACAATATTCGTAACCACAGGATATAGGAGTAAAGTTCACTCTATAAGTTAAGACTGTTCTAAAGCCGAACAATGTTTTGTACCGAACTAGCAATTCGCGTAGTCTATTGATGTATAACAATGTCCGTGTGTACGTCTTTCTGCAGGTCTGCTTCGTGGTCAGAGTTTGGGTGTTTTTTAACTCTCAGCTTTCTGGGTGTTTATAACTGGTGAGGAGTGACATGAAGTGAATAAATAGCAACGCCGGAATGCAGGTTGGGGAAACGGGAGATCCCAGAGAAAACCCGCTGGCCAGCGGCATCGTCCGATACGGTTCCTACATGCCAAAAATCTGGGAATCCAACCTCTCCGGGAATCGAACTCGGATCGCCATGGTGGGAGGCGAGTGTTCTAACCACTAAACAAACCGTAGTCCCACTTACAGACTGTACTTACAGGTTTTTATTAGGCATGCTTTTAAACAGGAAAACATTTGCGGGTTCACTGTCTTGTAGGCTAGACTCCAAGAACATATGTATACTCAAGTACACAGTATCCTTTATTAGATGCTCGCTGACACGGTGATACCACGTGATTGGTCCGGCATTAAGGCCTCGCTCTTTAGTTTAGCAGCGGTTTCGATAAAACATTTTTTAACGTAAATTAATACATATATCAAAAACTCATTCTGGCAGTTTTATCACTTATATATCATCGTCTGTATCTGAATTTTTCTGTTTCAATTCACCAAACAGATTTTTAGATTTTCGCCCCTGAAATAGCACTTTTTTTGTCAAAATAAGTCACAATAAAGGAATATAATTTTTTGCTAGCAAACGGTGCATTATTTAAAAAAAACTCTCTGGAAAAATTGTGTATCGTTTGACTGTACACAGTCTCGAATTTTTTTTCAAAGCATTTGGTTAAAAAGTATTCAAGTTATTTGCAATTGTTTGACATAAATGAAAGATCGTGGCCTTAAGTTGTTTCTTTATTTCTGGTTCATTATTCTTCTTGAAACACCAAGCAGGTCAAAGGCCGATTGTGAAGATGATACTAAATTACAGATGTTTGGGTCCTTTCTTCTGCCCGAAACAAAACGTCAATATTATGGTCCCTAGTAATAAGTACCAAAAATGTTGGATGTTGCTTAATTTTAAACTAAAACTTTATATTTAACTAAAGAGGATAATGATTGCGCAAGAAAATAACAAATTTACGTGGTCAGTTATTAATAGGTTCAGTACCTCGGTACCTTATAGGTAGAGGTACGTCCATTTCGCGGATTCATCTGGCAGAAGCCTAGATTACTCAGTCCTGTACACGCTCTGGATACAGTCGATTATTCATTGGTTTACAACATTACAAGCGATAGCTCTATGAATCATTTCCTTGTTTACTACTGGCTTGCAGTAGTCAATTGCGTTTCGTGACAGCCACCAGCTAATCACATACGTGATTATGAAGTATATATTTTTGGCGTTCAACCTGACCTGGAATGTATTTGCGAAATTGACGTACCTCTACTTATAAGCTACGTGATTTACAGGAATCTTACGTGCGACTGCAACTGCATAAAGCAAACAGCGGAAACAGACAAAATTATCTTATAATTGGAATACTCATATTTTACGCTTCTGACAGAGTATTATCAATAGTTCATATCTCAACCACAGAAAATCAATTCCACACATCAACGGTACTGCTGTATGATAAACTAATAGTACAATTAATAAACTATATAAATTGTATTATATATACGTCAACATAACAAATTCAAATAAAAAATATAATAAAATCAAATAAAGCAAAACACGACATGATACGACACATTACATCAAAAAATATTACACCACATTATACGACAAGACATTGAACGACACGAAATGTCATGACATCTTACCACGACTTCCTCGAGACTAAAAATATTTCCCGCTCGCCCCAGTTCACCTGAAGGCATCCGTGAAATGACATGACATAACACATATGAGACTACATAATATATACAAGACACGACGTAACACATGACACAACCTAACACATGATACGACATACCACATAATATGACATAACACGCGCTATGACATACATTATATGACATGACATATGTGACATGACAACACATGTGACATGACATAACACACTTGTCACGACAAAACACACGTGAATTAACATGGCATAATATATGATATGCTCCATTACATATAACATAACGTGAAGTATGATATAATATATTCTATAGAATGTTAAAAACTATTTTTTAATGTATCAGGACTTTGTATATGTTAACAGGCGATATACAGTAATGTGCGCACTTCTGAAGCCTCTTATTAATACAACCACGACAGAGTTAGAAAAAATTTAATTGCGTAGATTTAACAGTTCTCAGAAGTTTCAACGATTGGCACCATATTTTAATGAGTAAATACATAAATCAATATATATATATATATATATATATATATATATATATATATATATATATATGTCTATAAATATACACACTAGCTGGCCGGATGCGGCTTTGCCCACGTTAAATTATGTAATGTAAACAGTAACTCTGGATAAAATACGTGATGAAGGCATTTAACAGCTAGCATACTCAATAACAGTGAACAATAAATTGTCTTCGCTCAGTGTAAAGAGCGCGCGCAATACGCTCGTATGATGTCATAGTAATTCCCATAGCAAAGTCTTGCACGGGATACGAACCCGTAACCCCACCCCTCCCATACCACAAACTTTATACAATACCTGAGTGAATACTTAAAGGCAAGCCGTGATAATTTTTTCGTATGTACAGGCTACAGTCCAAAGAGGTTTTATTTATGAGTAGGTTGGCAAAAAGAAACAATTGTTGAATTATTTATCCGTGATTATTCGCTTTTTTCGGGAGACTGTAACATTTTACTGCTTTTCACATCCTTAACTATCGAATTTCATATAATCCTGAATTAGATTTGTAAATATTTATATAAGCTTCATTCTTATCAAAAAATCATCTCGATATCTCAACGGGTATAAGCGGTACAGATGATTATTTGAAAATACATTTAATTTTTTAAACAGCTTTCGAGGACGAATTTCGAAAAATCCTGAAATTACTTTTAGATATTTACTTAATAATCTTTTTAAAGAAAAAAATCACCTCGCTGTCTGAAATAGTTTAGGAGAAATCACGGATTAATGAAGAACACATTTTACGGCTTTTCACCCCCTAAATTTTCGAATTTCGCGAAATAGAAAAATTCGCAAATATGCGTTTCATTGGGCAATATTACGAAGTTAAAAATTATGATAGTTTTCCCGGTTAATGAGATATTAGGGTTTCTTTGAAAACACATTTCACCCCTTTCACCCCCTTATTTATCGAATAACGAAAACTCCACTCTTAGTGGGTGCCTACGGGCCAAGGGGAATCTTCCCTCGAAATTTCATGGTTCCAGGGCCAGCGGTTTGGGCTGTGCGTTGATGAGAGAGTGTCAGTTAGACCACTTAACTTTAAATATTAAGATATACACATAATTTTTTTTATTATTTTTGACAATATGGCTGTCAGAATAGCTCAGTTTATCACAGTCAACCTTTTAGTTACCTTTCCACTGCTGGAACTTTGTTTTTAAAAACACTGTAACACTGTTTTCTGTATACCTTCTCTACGATTGCGTCCACGATCAATGTGGTCTGTAAGATTTCGCTAGTTCAGTGGTTGGCGTATTGGACTTCACTGTCCTGTGTGTTCATAACGTAGACCTACTGTTGCTCAATTGAGTAGTCAGGCCTTGCGTGCGAGTTACTGCAGGTTTGCTATTGGTTCAGATTCTTGCGAGGCACGTCTGATGTATAAGTGGTTAAACTGAAAACGTGGCAAAGAAACTTCTTATTTCTTCTGTCTGGACTTGGGTTTCCTGTCAGCCACAAACGGGACTAATGAACCGAGTAACCTTTTCCGAGCACATCACTGTACAGCAGGTACAGATGACATGCGAAATAAAGCACAGCATCCTTTGGCAGCATCCAACAGGATTCATAAACCAGATTTGAGCATGTGGTACAAGAAGGAGATTGCCGATATTACGGTTGTAGAGATCTACCCCCCCCCCCCAGTGGAAAGTGCAGAACGTTGTTAAGAATTATCGGAATGAAACTGTCCAACTATGTGCAGATTTTCCATATAAAATTACTCATATCAGAACGTTATTATGTACTGAATATACAAAGACGGAATCATAGAAGTGAATATTCACCGTGGTCAAAAGTGTTTCCCTGTTGTACGAAGGGAATGTACCACATGGCATCAGAGACTTGGAAAACACACCCTGCTTTGCAGTACACTGGAAAAGTGTATGATTGCCATCTGTATTTCCAAGGATACCATCACATAGTGGTGTATCTACAAGGTGTTGTAGCTTCTATAAATGATCTTGAAATCGCCCATGATTAAGTGGGACACGATTTGAAAGAGTAAATTAAAAATTAACCCAATTCCAGAAACAATAAATATTTAAGGAGAAGAAATGAAACCAAATAGTATAAGAACTAAAGTGATCACCTGGCCTCTACTGTAGCGCCTAAAGAGAAAATGTAGCGTTATTCACATTATTCAATGAAACACAGGTCACAGTACTACTTGCAGTAATAATACCATTTCGGTCAAATGTCTGGACTTGGGTAGCTTTTGAAATCACCATTTCAATTAAAGTTGTTAGGAATAACCTACCTCTTGTCACACCAGAGAACAAAACTCGCGGATACAAATGCGGCTGAATGAGGGATATACAGTTGGATTACAGCTCTTGATGAAAGTAAAACTCGTATGCCTAGAGCCTCTTAAGAAACGAAAAACTGCGGGGTCAGTGTTTTCAGCTCGCGGTGTAATACTGGAGGCATGTTTGTTGGTTGCTGTGTCCCTCCCCCTCCTCACATTTATACCCGTCTACGCAGGGCATCTGCCACACTGTGATGCCAGCCAGATGTAGCCCTCGACACAGCACGCACTTTACATTCAGAATATTAAGTTCCTAAATTAAAGTTTCATGTCCTGGGGGCGGGGTCGCCAAGTTATGAGGCCGGGAGGATACAGGGCAGAGAGACCCTGGCGAATATCTGTGCCCCATCTGACCCTTCCACGCAAAATGTCCTCGCCGCCAAAATGCTTGCCAGGGGTTATGAGAAGATGTACATAGTTTAAATGTCACGCTGAAAGTGGCGTAGAGATTCGCTGCGAACAGGGTCCGTCTGGAACAACTTCTGACGAGATACCCGGCCAAATATTTCGTGAGACAGTTATTTATTAAACTTATCAGATGCTTATAGTCCCAGATTTTTCAGTGAAATTAATATTGCCCCAGTTTGTTTCAGTGCCTTACGTGCACATCTGCAATTCCGCTTCATGGTTATTGGCAGCGTGTCGGTGTGAAGAGCCGTATCTCATTCGAATGAGCCAATTACAATAACGTTCCTGCAACACCACACGTCTGTGATTTGCCGGTAGAATCCCAAGGCTCGCGACAGTTAAAATATCCAATCACTGACCACGTATCACAACTGTAGATGTGCACGTAACGCGTGGAAACAAAGAGGTGACTATTGCGCGTGAATCAAAGGCGTAAATCAAGGGTTCATACATGTAGCTCCAACATATTTATTTATTTAATGACTTTGTTTGAGGCGAATAATAATAAGCTTTCGAGGACTAATTTTGAAAAATCCTGAAATTACTTTTTGATATTTACGTAAGATTTACTTAAAAGAAAAACCATTTCAATATTTCCCCTGGTTTAGGAGATAAGTGGGATTACTTAGAAACACGTATATTTTTTAAAGAGCTTTCAAGGACGAATTTCGAAAAATTCTTCTCTTACACTTAACCAAGTTTTATACAATTAAAATCATACATGTGTGACAAACAAAAACAAAACTATAACTACAAGAAACACTTAAATACAAAATTAATATAGCAAAAGTGATTAATTAATTTAGCCAGATGCACTAAAATTTTTAAACTGATGTTATATTTAAACGAAAATTTATCAAACGTGTACGACAAAAATCTGATCCGATACCAACCTTGCTTTCTGGTCAGTTGTGGAAGTGGGTCATCAGCCAATGAACAAATCGTGAAGTGTGGGGCTTACGTAGGATTTGGGAGTCTAGCCTTCAGTTAAATGAATTCGCGAAATTTTCTTTACCCCTAATTTTTGGAGAGCATTTCTCTGGGCGTTAATATTAGCAAACACGTTAATTTGTAGTCTTAGGCAAATATATAACAAAAAAAGGCATACTTTATGTTATTCTTCTGTATTTGCCCGAACTGCGCAAATGGTAAATTATCAGTTACTTACGTATGTTTGACCTACAGTTCATTTGGGATATTTCTTTTATATATTCTTACAATAACAGGGAAATTACGCTACGCAAATAGAACAAAGTCTATATAAATAAATATTTTTTGTGGTTACAAACAAATGAAACGGTACTTCAATCATTTGTATAAAAGGAAGTGAAAATACATTTTTTGGAAGTGCAAAATACTATACCATAAAAATTTAATCTCCAGTGTTTATCAAACAACTCTTTGACATATTTGCGGAAGGCTTTACATTGTACCGACAACACGAAACGCCGGATAGCGAAATTATAAGCCTCTGAATATTACATGGTAGTAATTTGTGACGCTTGATGTTGCGATTGTCGCTTGTTCCACAGTAATTTTCTGTGTCGTATAGCTGACAATGCCTGCGAGGATTTAGCCATGTATTATCCTCTTGGCCAGGAAGATAAACTGTGCGTTGCCAAGGTAACAACGTGATTGATGAAATATACACAATAAAGGCTACTGCTTACGTACATGTGTTAGTACAGCCCGCGGTACTTCAACGCAACATGTAAAATTACTGTTAAATTTCATGTACACAAGCGCGTGTAATTTTAGACTTCACAAAAAATTTCAAAATATATTTATTATATTGCAGTTCTGCAATTTCTCTGTGATAGGTACGCAAACAAATCAACAAACTGGACGTATACATTTGCAACAGTCCTGGCCACAGAATTTAGAATATACAGAGGCGAAATCGCCTAGCGGTGTCACAGACGAAACCACACTCTTGTCAACCATTGACTGTAAATAGCTATAGATAAAGCTTCGATTTTGTCATGAAATTATTTTTGCAACAGTTTCTTTCAATGCCTTACGTGCTTATCGGCAGCTTTACTTCATGATTATTGGCAGCACGTCTTTGTTCAGACACGTGTTTCATTTGGCTGCACCAATCAGAGTAAGACAATTGTGGTACTATATTTGCCAGTAGAAACCCAATTCAACTGAGAGTTAAAACATTCAATTGAAGCAGAACTGCAGATGTGTACATAAGGCATTGAAACCAATTGATGCAAAAATATAATTGCGCCAAAAATCGTGTCTCTTGCTATATACATGGGGATATGTTACTGATTGGCAAATGAGAGTATGGAGTGTTCTTTGTTGATCTGGACATGAGCTGGCATGACCATCTGTAGCTTCTGATAGGCGAATATCTGTCCACCATTTTGCTGAGGTGCATAGGGTAGGTTCACTTCTGTATTCTGAGGTATTCTGTGACACTGAATTTAACCTAATAAAATTGCCCTTCTGGCTCAGGTATGAATTTCTGACTGAATATACCGGGCTGGGGAGCGCAACGGTAAAACGCTGGACTTGTATTCTGGAGGTCCTGGGTTCGATCTTCGGCTCCGGCCATCTCGATTATGGGTTTTCCCAAATCGCTCCAGGCCGATAATGAGATGATTCCGTATTACAGCCAGCATATTTCCTAGTCCCTGTTCTTCTATAACGTTGTGTGCAACTATCTGTAATTACCTCTCTGTCGACGTGAAATTAAGGCCAACAAACATAAATGAAATAAACAAACTACTTTACACTTACGTGTATAGTAATCTCTGCTACAAATTTTCCTTGTACGAAGTTGTTAGACTATATAATTTGAAGCATTATGTGACACTGTTTATTATAATATTGCAAAGCTTTGATATAAAATGATCACGTTAATCAGATAACATTATTACATGTACTTTATAGAAAAACTAAACATTTTTTTTAGTGTAGTATATTAGGAATCGTGAAATATTTTCCATAGGAAATTTCTCTAGAAAAGTTGAAACTAATTATGACAGAATTTTAAAATTATTGATTAGGTGGATCTTATTGATTTGATTATCAAAAATTAATGCAAAACCGTAAAATAAATGTGAAGTTTAGGTAATTTTCCTATGACGTCTACAAAAGAGTTTTGTTTTATCTTGGAACATAACACAACTACATTTTTTTACTAGGAAGCAAGGCAATAACTAACACCTGCAGGAATTACTTAAGATACAATTTCATATACGCGGAAAAATATATAGAAAAAACAGAGAAGTGTTTTGCCTAAACTCATATGGTGAGACATAGTTTCGTCTTCTGCGCATGTTCATAGCACTAACTTACGAGACGTAGTTGGGGCAGTGGTCAAACAAGGACACTCTCTTTGTTTGCAGTTTTATGTACAATGTTATATAAATAAAAGAGACAGAGAGCGAAAGAGAGAGAGAGAGAGAGAGCATAATTTAAACATTGAATCTTACAAAACATTGATCAGATAAAGTCTACTAATTCCGAAGCACATTAGTTATGTGTGAACGTAATTCAGACTCTCACTGAGAATCACGCTGTTTTACGATTTTTTTTTTTTACGAGAATACATGTCTCCGTTTGAATAAGGGTGCGGTCTACCACAGTTTTCATCACCACGTTTTTATTTTTCATTTGCACCAGAATTTTTTTCTTATTTCAGACACAAAATGTGACTAAATTTGGCGCTTATGAAATTAGTTATATTTCACAGTTACCGCGTAATCGCTTTTTAAAGAAAAATTTTGCATATTTCCGTTTTAAGGACTGTGCTAAAACCAACTGACTTACGAAACTGAAAAAAATTCACAGCGGATAAAGACGTCGCATGCTACAATGTCACGTACATAAAAACAAATAATTTTTTGTAGTTAAATAAAAATGCTGAAATTTAATATAAAAATATTAGAAATTCATAATTTTTTAAAGCAAAAAAAAAATGTTATTTTGTAGATTAACATAGCTTAATTTGTAGCTTATAACATCGTTATTCACAGTCTTTTTTTTCAGTTTGGTAAAAGAATTGGTTTTAGTGTCGTTAAAACGGAAACATGCAAATTTTGGCTTTAACGAGCCATTACACAAAAACTATGCGAGATAAAAAAAACGTTATAAGAGGACAATTTTTTCACATTTTGTGTCTAAAATAAGAAAAAAATATATATCTGGTACAAATGAAAAATAAAAACATGGTGTTGAAAATGGCGGTATACCACGCCCTTAACGACTGACCTCGTATCTTTCTGCAAAGACGTTTCCTAGAACAACCAGATTTATATTACTCTCGATTTTGAATGGTTGTACTGTAATTCGAGAGCAGACACATAAATGCTAGGGACCCGTTTGTTTAAGATAAATTAATTCTGCACCCCATTGTTTCTGTGAATTACGTACATATCCGCAGCCCAGCTTCGTGATCAATGACATTTTTTTTAATTCTCAGAGTCTAGCGATTCTACCCGCTATATCACAGAGATGTGTTGTCTCCAAGGTCGGTTTTAAAGGGGGGCGGGGGAATTACCGGGCTGAAGGAGCCCCCCCCCCCACCCTAAATCGTGTTCAACATTATGTAGCCAAAGTATGTCCTGTCGTCTCAAGGAAACTGGAGTTTTGTTCTATGATGATCCAAGTAAACCTTTGAGATGGTTGGTATTTTTAAATCTATAAAATCACATAAGGCGACCTCCCCTCCAACGTGTTTGTAAATCCGGCACTGGGTGGCTCTGTGTTCTTGTTCTAGTAGGCAAAGTCAAATAAGTGACGCTTCTACAGAAAAACACGCTGCTGATATACACATCCGAGCGAGGTGGCGCAACGGTGACACGTTGGACACGCATTCTGGAGGACCCGGGTTCGATACCCCGACTCTAGCCTCCTGAATTCGGTTTCCCATAGTTTCCCGAAGTCACTCCAGGTGAATGCTGGGATTGTTACTTAACAAAGGCCATGGCCGACTCTTCTCCCAGCTCCTGTCATTGTACCAAGTTGTGTGTCACCGACTCCAATGAACTCGCTATCGACTAGACGTAAAGCCCTCTTACCTTAACTTACCGATAACTCCGTAGCGAAGGTGAAGCCGTGCACATAAGATACTAAAACAAAATTGTGCAAAAATCATTTTGCACAATTAAAAGTTCCCTACTAAGGGCGTAATACTTAAAGACGTCCAATCAGCGAAACTGAACCCAGCCACAGTGCTTTGAAATATGACTTGGCAAGGATTATGTTTTTCGGGAAAATGGGCGAACCTGCTGATGTCTAGTTCAAAACAACTTGCAAGCACGTGAATAGTATAGATGATAAAACTCTGTCATTTATTAGGGACTTTTTAGAAACTGAAACAAAGGAATTTTTACTAGCCTAAAATGAAATTTTCCAAAGTGTGAAGTTTATAAATGAAACAGTTTTCGGAACGCATGTGTAATGATTACGGCCAGGAATATTTCGCGAAAAAAAGCACTACCCCAGCTTGCTTCAATGTCTTATGTGCACATCTGCAGTTCTGCTTCGTAGTCAGTGATTGGATGTTTTAACTATCACGTGTCTTGGGGTTCTACTGGCAAATCACAGACGTGTGCACTGTTAGAAAAACAATTTCCGCAAAACTACGGAAAAGTACTGGCAAAAAATTTTCCAGAAATCTTCGTAAAGTAACGGACACTTAGTTTTTCTTGATAACGGAACCCTCCGTAAAGTAACGGACAATCTGTTTTCCGCAAAAATGATTTAAATTTCTGTAATCTACTAGCACTCCATTTTCTAGAAATACTACATTTTTCTTATTAGCTTTGTGTTATCGAGATTCTGACGCACTATTTAGTAACTTGAAAATTTTTCGAAGTTGCTGGGATTCGAGCGCACGACTTTATAATTGCCAGGCAGAGGCTCTAACCATTGAACCACAGTAACAATTTATGAGTAAATGAGTTCCATGCAGTGGTAAGATATCAACTTTATAAGAGACAACTTTTGTATTTGACAGCCAGGATTCATAGTGATTATTAACACCACTTTTTTAAGAAACACAGTAAAATACGCTTTAAAATTGTAGAAACATATTTTCATGAATTTATGGAAAGTTACGGTCAAACATCCGTAAACTGGCAATACGGACAAATTTCCGTAAACATAATATTATGGAAGCCACTTCCGTAAAATTACAGTACTTTTCTGTGAATATTTCCGTCAATTTACGGAAATTTTTAACAGTGTGGTGTCGCAGAAATCTTATTGTGATTGACACAGTCAAGTGAGAGATGTCACTTCATGTAAACACGCTGTCAGTAAACATAATACAGAGCTGAAGATTCGCACGTAAGGCACTGACACAAACTGGGACAAAATTATTTTCGCAAATTGTTCCTGGCCTTAGTAATGATGCATGTCTGTCCTGCGAAGACTGTTGATGTGTGAGAAGTCACACTTTATCTCTCTCTTTTACTCTCTCTGCTATTTCGGCAGAGCGACATCATAAAGAGTTCCACGAGGCAACGTTGTCTTGAAACGGCTGACGACATGAAGCGAATGAAACAAAAACTCAAGTCTCTATCAGCAGATGTCGTGCAGCTGTATCTCCCGAGTGACTAGACCGTGCTTACCAACACTATGAATCTGGATCCTGAAGACTACAAACACCCAGTTGTTTCTTCTCCAGGAAACGATCCAACCAGTTTACTAAAAAACTATTGGAATGTCACCTTATACGCTATAAAAAGGAATAAATATTATATTTATTGATTCCGAGTTACAGTGATCGAGATAACATTCCCTGACATGAAACTGAATTAAACTACACATATGTATTAATGTAAATGGGGAGTAAATGGGTAACATAGGATAAATGCATAGAACAACAGGTTTACCCAGAAGAGAATTTCGGACCAATTTTTTCAGTGTCTTACAAACCAACCAGCAGCTCTGCTTCATGGTTATTGGATAACATAAATTTGTGCAGATACGTCACTTATTTGACTGTGCCAATCAGAATAATATAACTGAAACACCACACGACTGTGATTAAAGGGTAGAATCCCTAGACCCCGAGAGTTGAAAACACCCAGTCATTTTGCCACGAAGCAAAGTTGCATATGTGTACATAAGGCATTGCAACATATTGGTGCAGAATTATTTCCGCCAAAGTCAGTGATCCTGTAAACGTAAAAGGTCTACACGCAATGTAAGGGCGGGCCTACGTAATTTACAGTCTGAGACAGAGTTATCTCAATTCACTAATATAGACTGCAGCGAATACAGGACATTTATTTTACTAGGTTTGTTAATTAGTTATGATAACAAGAATTTCGGACGGATTTACACGCAGTAAACGTTAAAACTTCTACGTATTTTAGGAACTAAAATTTTAAACGTTATTTCAGAATGTTGCACGAATGCTGCTTAGTTTTGATATAACGTAATTTATATTAATAATATTGTCAGACACATATTGAACGTAATGTATTTCTAGTTAGCACAGATTTTTATCTTCTTTTATTTGCATTTTTTTGTGGCTATTTCTATTAAAATTTGTTGGTAAAAGTGAAAACGAATTTTATAAACAAAACATTTCTCGGCTTTTATGACTTTAAGACATAGTATACAAAACTTGGGCCCAAAGCTTAATTTGTTGAACTTGTCTTGAGACACTAGAGTTTCGGACAGCTCTGTGACTCAAGAGTGACACGTGGACAAATGAGCTTATCTTCGCATCAGGACAAAAATAACTTCCAGGTTATGATATATACAAACATTGGTTTGCGCGAATATAAAATTACGATTGGACCAACTACGTGTCAATTGAGTATTCCCAAACAACGTACTTTGCTCGTGCCAACTCGTTTACTCTCAGCGCATATGACACTTCGTCAACTGAAGTAAATATGTTTTTGAATCTACACTCTCAGATGTGAACAATTTCAAATTCTGTTCGGATAAAAAACTATCTAGTTGGCTCAGTTGCATTTTATTTGGCACTTTTCAAACAAATATGTCGTACAAAATCGTCAATGTACGAAAACATCTGAAGTTTTAGCAGAAGGGCCACGTAACTCGTGGACATTATTTCCTTCCAACTTCCAGCAACAATACAAAAGAATTGATGTATTCAGTGTCTTCACGAAGATATAGATGAAGATTAAAACATTGGAGGGACAACTTTCCAATAAATGTTTGCCTCCAGACTTTGTCTCTTCTTCCGTTTTCATCGTAAGATGTTTTTTATTGCCTCGTGTCATCGGGAGCATGTTAGAAAGGAACTATTCCCTCAAAACATGGTAGCTGAAATTGCGTAACATCTATTACACAGATAAGTTATACTATATACTCAGGGGCGTCATTTCAGGTTTTTCCAGGGGGGGGGGGTGGGCAAGATTTTGTTTTCTGACGACAGTGACCTTGTTGCATCTTTTTAATTAATTAAGCATGTATAAATTAGATACTTTCATAATAAAACTTCAGTTTTATGTCCTTAAGTTAGCATTATTTACATTAAAAAATATAAATAATATATTTATACACATAAAATTCCAAATCCAGGGGGGGGGGGCATTTGCCCCCCCCCTGTAGCCCCAAATGACGCCCCTGTATATACTGTGATATATGTAATTTACTTATATATATTGCAGTATTATTTTAACTTTAAAACTTAATACCTAAGAATATTTAATATTTGTTGATGTATTTTCGTAATGTTACTCACTTAATTTTAATCATGGTTGTTGGCATTTTTATATTTGTTGAGTCTAAAAATTATTATTTAAAATAATCGATTAGATACGTGTGGTAGTAGGCTAAGAGTAATATTTGGAGTGCCTTGGAAGAATGTATTGGGAAGAGAACGGTGTTTTGAATCGGGTTTTGTTTTTTGGACGATGGAACCCGAGGAGAAAAAAAGGTTTTGATATCGTGGAGAATCAGTGACGACTCCACTAGGGTATTCTGATATTTATTAAGAAAGGCATTCCAGGACGGCGAAACAGACACTGGCGACGATAGTTGATTGGGAACTTCACCAAGAAGAAATCACGGTATTGTGAACTTTATATTTCTATGCGGCAGGGTCAGCCAGCACGTCGGTTCCTAGAACAAACATACTGTCTTCTGCAGTGAGTTACTAAAGTACAATATGATGCTGTAGTCTGATTCTCTCGCATGTGTTTGGCGCGTTTACAGTAGGTAATCTGTACTAGAAATCTATTAATTCATTTCCTCTATTCTGGATATAGTCTTCATGAAATTCTTATAATAGTTCTTTTATTGATATTTCAGTAGTCTCACCAACATCCAATTACAGTTTATAATTTCTATCACACGTACTACTTTAATGATTGTCCTATTTTCTTGTACGTGTCTTTCCCTCATTCTGTAAAACGAACTCATGTTTACTCACCCTTGGATTTTGTGATGTGTGAAAAAAAATTTGTTGAGTCTATCTGGAGATACAGTATAAATTTTTACGTAATATTTGGGCTAGCCGGCCACGAGAGTCTCACATAGATAAAAACAACAAAAATAAGACAAAACCATCACAATACTGCGAGGGAAAATATTTTCGTCCGCGCTTAAGAACTCTGCCTAGCAAGCAGTTACGTTTAAATGCAGATTCGAACTATAACTGTTAAAGTTAAAAAAAAAAGTCTTCAAAGATATTGCGGTAAATTGATTTTAAAAAATAACTATTTGCTTAGAATTGTTTTAAACGTAAATTTTAAAATAAGACTATGGATCTTAAGTGAGTAGTTTCCTAACTGTATGGATTTAATGTTTGCTTACTTGTAACTAAGTTTTGACTTAATTTTGAAGTTCAGAGCCTGTAGATATGTAAAGCAATACGTTACAGAATTTTTTAAGTTTAAATAAGCTGACTGTCATCTATATATACTGATGTGAGAATGGAGAATATGTTCCTCGTCTCTTACACGCTACTAGTTGAGGAGTGTATCTGCCTCTACCAGTCACATAATTCAACAGGTAACTGAGACATATGTATAGTCATTGCCAATCATCGCTTGCCCTAGAACACTTCACGCCGCGCCACTGATATATATATATATATATATATATATATATATATTTAATATCCACCTCTCGCACGGAAGACCGACATGCTATCGACCACGCAACGGGGGCCTGGACAAATATATGATCACTATTAAAATTTTTTGACATATTTCAACTAAAGTATTTAAAAATATTGATGTACGAGCCAGCCAGCAGTTATAGACTATCAGTTATATGAAGTAAGAGATTACGAACTGACATTCCAAAAATGTCAAGAAATATTTTAGCCGAAAATATTTTTGTGGTGAAATAAAGATTTATTTTTACTACAAGCAAGTTATTAAATTAATTACTTTAATTTATGCTTTAGTATCATGAAGTAGGGTAGGTACGAACTGAAAAAATTTTAATGGCCACCACAAATATTTTTTCATTGCGGACGTCATAAAATTTTTTGCTGCCCCCCAGTAAAGTTTTGTAATGACTACAAAAATATTTCGTAACCGCTACAAAATATTTCAGTGAGGTCCGTATTGACAAAATATTTTGTTGCCACCACAAAACAGATTTTTTCTGTACAATATATGTTCTCTTTTAAGCTTCGAAAGTATTTGTCGCAAAAGCAGTAGAAATGATGGATCATTGCCTTGAGAAGAAAAATCGCCCGCCAGCCACTCGTCGTGCGAGAACACAGCCCGACCAAACCACCACGTCCACACTAGGCACCTCCGAGGAGCGAGATAAACTTGCCGAGATAAATTCGCTTGTGACGGGCAAGCCGCCCATAAATCGACCGTGAAAGAAAGGTAGGGGGGTAGTGAAGGGGGAAGTCGCCCCCCCAACTTATCCACCCAAACACGCCACAGTTTTCCCTCGCGGGCAGACTAACAAGTAGGTTCTTGACACACGAGCTGTCCTGGAACAAGGGCCGTTATGAACCGCTCCTCGTTCTGCGGGGAAACAAATTTGAATGTTTATTCGGGAGCTCGTGGGACGTCCTTACGGCAGGTCACGTCCGCCCGCGCCGGTGTACGCCCTAGAGTACGTGCTTAGCTATTCTTAACTTCTCCTCGCTCCAGCCGGAGAATATATCTACTACTCTGAGGAAAATATATCTCTTTAGGAAGCACCGTTCTTTTCAAGTGTGAGTATCCACCGACGTGTTAGATTTATTTAATCATTATTTCTATTATTATTTGCTAGCAGAACCGGGAAGGCGTAGTCCTGCCAGTGGATATACAGGAACTTCAAAAATTCAATGCCGAAAGTAATTAGGAAGATGAAGGAGACGAATACAAATATATTTCGCCAAATAACGTGTCGGAAACAAATAGTTTAGGAGTAATGAGTATGCAGAGGTATCGAGTGTGACTGAGAAGACACAAGAACTTATGGTAATTGTTAACAGTACTTTATTTTTTGACTAATGTAGCAATAAATGTTCAAAATGAGCAGCATTAACCGCAGCGCAGAGCCGGTATCGATGTAGGAAGGAGTCCCGTGCTCGATGGAAGGTGCGTGGTGAATATTGTATGTGAGTGGCCGCCGCAAGAACCCGTGCAACTAATTCCTCCTTCGGGTCGACAGGGCTTGAATACACTTGAGTCTTCATGTAGCCCCAGAGAAAGAAATCCAATGAGGTGAGGTCCGGAGACCGCGCGGGCCAGGGTACAGGTCCTCCGCGGCCGATCCACCGATTACCGACACGAACCGTCTCTGCAAAGTGCGCTGGGGCTCCATCATGCTGAAAACACATTCTCCCTCTGTGTAAGGGTCCCTCCTTCAGTAACTTCGGCAGGTGAACTTACAAGAACAGTCTGAGTCGAGGCGGCAACGGGGTCACGGGTCCGAACGTTCAGACCATTCGACTTCCCCCAAGGCGATCCTGGTTCGATTCTTGGCGAGGTCGTTCCCCGGATTTCGGCATGTGGGAATCGTGCCGGACGATGCCGCTGGTCGGCGGGCTTTCTCGGGGATCTCCCGTTTCCCCCGACCTTTCATTCCGGCACTGTTCCATACTCACCTCATGTCATCCCTCATCAGCGCTAAAAGAACTTGATATTGAGCGCAAACCAAAAATCTCTCACACTCACTCTCGTGTCGGCAACATGTACGGACCGAGCAAGTTGTCGCCCCACGATATCTGCCCACATACAGCTAAGCGTCTCTGATAACCCCGCGCAACCGTCGTACGTGGATTTTCGTCCGACCGTACATGCGAGTTGTGACAGATAAATAAATTAACAAACAACCAAATTAAATAAATTGAGCCACATCTGTAAACATAACACATTCAGGAAACCGAGGATCGTCATGATTCAGTTGCAGAAACCAGCGTACAAACTGAAGATGACTTGGAAAGTCAGCTTGTCCGACGGCCTGAACTCTCATCGAAAAAAAATGGATGAAGCAGCTGATCAAGTAACACATACCACACTAAACTATGGTGAACACCCAGCTCGATGGAAATTCCTCGTGTACTTGCATCTGGCGTGTTTTCCAAGAGGAATAGCATCTGTTCTTCAACGTTTGATGTCCGCGCCGTTCTTGGTCTGCCTGCGTTAGGCCTGCAGACCATCAATGCGTCGGTATTTCCAAGTCGATCGTGGATTGCAGTAATGTGGACATCGTGGTACAGGGAAATGTTCGCGGTACATTCGCTGGACTCTTTAACTGTTGCCTTCAGCCGTACCGTAAACAAAGTGGAAGTCTCGTAGTTCTCTCCACGTGTAGCGCTCAATGTTGATATTGCAACTGTCGTGCAGGCTAGTGCTACAAACAAGTTTCCTGGGCATCATACAATTCCACTTATCACTGTGGAGCTATGTTAACATCGACGTGTCTTTTGCCCCTGTTGACTCAGAGGCGCAGGTAGGTGCACTGATGTGTGTAGCGGGCACAAACACACACAGCACAACCCACGCATATTCCTGTGAACACAGGACACTCTGCTACATCGATACCGGCTCTGCGCGGAGGTTAATGCTGCTCATTTTGAACGATTATTGTGAACATTGCTCAATAAATAAAGTACTGTAAACAATTACCGAAGTCGTCTTCTAAATCACACCCTATTCCCAGGATTACCCATAACTCGTAAATTATTTGTTTCCGACACATGGTTCTTTTGGCAAATTTATTTGTATTATATACACACACATACTAGCTGCCCTGACAAACGTTGTTTTGTCACATAAATAACTTATTGTAAGTGTGTAAGGATGTGGTATATAAGTGAGAGGTTTAATAATAAAGAATAATAATAATAGAGTAGCGATACCTGTTGGGATAGACTGGTATCAACTCGTGGGGATAACTGATCAATTATCACTTACACAGTTATCGACCGGGTTCTAAAATTATTAAATTAAAAATATTTACTAAACAATAGCACTTAAGAGTATAAAAATAGATAAAAACCTATTCGCAGACCTACCGAATGTATAAACAAAATTTCATTGAAATCGGTTAAGCCGTTTCGGAGGAGTATGCCATTCATCCGATTACGACGAAATTTAAGTGAGTTATGAGTACGGTCGCGAAGGCTTCTGACAAAAAAAATTGCGGGTAGAGGGACAGAACGGAGTACCCATATTATTAAGTGAAACAATTTTCGTTTCAAAATGTTTCTAAAAGGGTAATTAGTAACCCTTAACATAATTTTGCACCATTTAGGACTTTTCCAAATTTTCTTGTTTCAGAAATATTGAAAACCCCGCGAACGAAGTTGTGATACCATCTAGTTGTACATAAACCTGAAAATGAAGCCCCACACAACTAAACAATTGTTAATTATAAAGAGCAAATATTTCCTTCTTTAGACAGTTGATTCAACAGGGCAGATTGTTCGTTTCACAGAACCGATTATTCCTTCCTCTGATACCTTTCTTCAAACATATTGTTTCTTCCTACGAAGAAACAGTTCTTTGCACAGAAGGAAAGTTACTTCTCCAGAAAAATCTGTTCTATTTACAGAACGGTCGGTTAATCCCCCAGCTGCTCTTTTCACATAGCAGATTGTGGCTACTCAGAACAAATGGCTCCGTTCACAGAACATATACTCTTCAGTAAAGCGATTTCCTCTGTGTCTGGATATTTTTTCTGGGGCCGCGGTGGCCATATGGTCAAACCGTTCGCCTCCCACTAAGGGTTCCATTCCCGGCGGGGTCGGCCCCGGGATTATCGCACGTGGGAATCCTGCCGGATGATGCCGCTGGTCGGCGGGTTTTCTCGAGGATCTACGGTTTCCTCCGCCCTTTCATTCCGGCGCTTCTCCATACTCACCTCATGTTGCACATAACCAGTGCTAAAGACCTCTATGTTGAGCGCTGACCAGATTCTCTCACTCATTCACTTGTAGATGTAATTACCGAAAAAGATATATTGCTAATATTTTTATGTTACATTATTGATTACTGTAAAAATTATTCCAACTTTTCTGACGCTATTCAACAGAATTGTGATTTGTATAACAGATTTTCAAGAACAGATATATTATTAGAGACCCATATATTTCGCGGGTTCAATGCCATAGCGGCTGTCCTCCACATTCCTGTGTACAATATGTACTCAGCTACTTGTACATTGTCTGCTGCTCCAGTGAGTGGACAGTTGTACATATGACAATATAGTGCGGGAGTCTGAAAGTGTTATCGTTCATGTCTGCCTGCAATGGTTCACAGTCAGTAGATATTATATATATATGTATGTATATATATATATATATATATATATATATATATATATATATGTGTGTGTGTGTGTGTGTGTGTGTGTTCTAGGACTAAGCCCAAAACAATTATAATAAATTTATTTTACAATTAATAAGTGTGTTAGAATGTTGCTCTAAAAAACTAAACAAAATCAAATGAAAGGTAATTTTGTTTACATTTGTTAAATTTTCCAGGGTGAAAAAGGAAGGACCCTAAAATTCCGTGGTGAATAAATTTAAAAGAATAAATATTTTCTGCGTATGCTTGCATACCCTGATATTACTAGAGGAAGGAAATCAGATACTTTTCCAAGGGGCAAAATATTTACTCTCCTGAAAATATTGTAAATTAATTAATTTTATATTTCATTACTTATATTCTTTGTCAAATTTTAATTATTAATTATTTTTAGTGCTTTGTACTAGAACACACACACACATACTATCTACTACAGTTCTCAAGGCCGAGTTTCAGAAACAGTGACCCAATCGCGAAAGATCAAATCAACGAGATTATATGTACAGGAGTTTGAAATACAACTTCTTAAACCAATGCGTAAAATGTCTATGTCTATTACTATTATTAACTTTGCACTTTATCCTGCAATTTATATGTTAATTTTACGTTTGAGGCATTGGTAAATTAAAAAATTTAGACCTGCGCTAGAAATTTTATGCAGCGAGTTGCGGATATTCAATGTTGACGACAGTACACGTATATAAATAATCAAAAATAAAATAATTATTATAACCATTCAAGTAATTCTACTGACTATTGTGTAATATTATAACACTTTGTGCTACCGGGAAATAATTTCGGTGAAGGAGAATGACGCCTTCCTCATGAATTTAGATTATTTATACTTAAGTGAGCACTTTCTAGGCCCCTCCAAAATTCGATGCAAAGGACGCATTGTTATGGTGAAGATATTTTTGCATCGCTTTGTCTCAATGCCTTGTGTGAACATTTGCCACTTTGGTTCATGGTTATTGGCAGTGTGTCTTTGTGAAGAGGCGTCACTTATTTGACTGGGCCAATCAGAACAATGGTACTGAGACACCACACGTCTGTGATTTGCAGGTAGAATCCCTAGACACTGAGAGTTATAAACATGTAGTGATTGACAGTGTCGCAGGGATGCAGGTGTGTAGGCCTACGTAAAGAATTGAAACAAAGTGGTGCAAAATTCTCTTCGTGAAAAACAGGGGGCTCTATTGAGTAGTAATAATAAAATGTTATAATTTACAAACAGCGGAAATATGTACAAATTTACAGAAAGGGAACATTTCAGCAGCACCTTGAAAAAGTGGTCACTTTATCATGAACAACGTACACCCGTGCTGAAGATCAAACACATCCGACAAACTACGCTTCAGAGACGATAAGTTGGTAGACCTGACAGCCCGCATCGGCTAGGCGCAAGAAACCACAGCACGACCTATCCTTCGTGTTTGTCGACGACGTAGTGTGTTGACGATCAACAAGTTTGTAAAAAGTGGGGGGGGGGGGGGGGGCTTGAGAACGAGGAGGGATTACAGAGTTACGCCCTACAGGAGAGTCTATATCTCTCGCGGCGTTGAAACGGCACGTCCTTCAAACTGGGAAAAAAATTTGGCAGTGTGAAGAAACACACCTCGGGGTCTAGGGATTCTACCCGCAAATCACAGACGTGTGGTGTTTCAGTAGCATTGTTCTGATTGGCTCAGTCAAATGAGCGACGCCTCTGCACATATTCATGTTATCCAATAACAATGAAGCAAAGCTGCAGATGCACTGAAACAATTTGGCCCCCAATTATTCTAACTAAAACTAACTGGCTCAAATGATGTGTTAAAATATACATTTTACTAAATTAAAAAAAAAAAAGAGGTAATTTTCTTACAATAAATTTTACGAAGAGTACTGTTTGTTTTAAGAAATTTTTCACTGAAACTGAACCGTTAGAATAAAGGTTAATAACCGTTGTTTCCCGCTATAAAACCGTAGCTGTGAGCATTGCAGACATATCCCTTGATGTATTATGTTACTCGCAGAAAAGTTAAAAAATTTATTGTAAACAATGTAGAAAATATTGGAATTTAAATTTTGAAACAATTTTAGAGCTTGAATATCAAATTTTGCTGTTGCGAAATTTTATGGCAATATTTAAGTGAAATGAGTCCCACAACTAGAGGAACAGAAAATGTAATGTTAACATAGGTCCGAACATAGACATCGTTACAGTACTGCAGGTCTGATGTCTTACAAGGGCGTGTTGCGTGTGCTGGGTCATGATATATTGTGGAATGGTACATTGGGCAATGCATTCTACCCAATAAATTAGGACTCGTGTGTTATGGCAGTTGCCAAAATAACTGCGATGGCGTTCCGCAATAACTCGAACCAACCCACATGCTATACGCGTTGTACGCTATGTGTTGTGAACTGTAATGCAGAAATCGCTTCTTATAACATGTTATGTTCCTTTTAGTGTGATTATTGTACTTCCAAAATATTTGACACAAAATTTTGCAACTGCCTGTATAAAATGTTTCACAAATTTGTACATTCTCATTTAAGTCCCGTTGTATAAAATCATCAAATATCTCAGTAGTTCTGTCGTTGCCAAAATGAACGATTCTAACGAATCCTAGCTTGTTCTGCAACCGATCTCGCTCACTGATACAACACATAGTAGTGTTTAGGTCGTTAGCAATAAGGCGAATACTTCTCAAGCACTGGCTGTTATTAATTACTTTCAGTCAGTTTGTATATCTCTAACAAATTGTTGTGACATTGCATGGCAAGCCGGGTAACGAGAGGTTCAAGCTGCAACTAGGCCAGTGTTGGGAAACCACGGAAGACAGCAACTCACCTCACCCCCTCGTAGTGGCGCAATAATGATCACAAGCACGGCAATATATAGCACGGTTACCAGGTAAACCAGGTCTGTCGTCCACCAGCACTCGCCCAATCAACAGCAGTTCAGTTCTCCTCCAGGACTCGGCGGTCGAGTCCCGGCGGGGGCGTGCTCGTCCGTCGATGCCGTCTCTTCATCAATCCAGCTATCGGTAGGGTCGTCAGATCTGATTATGTGACAGCAACCCTCAACTTAACACCATATATTAATGACCAGTAATATTGTGCTCCCCTCCTAAATTAATGGAACACATTGTAACCTATTTTGTATTCGGTGTACCTGCCATTCTAGCAGAGTAAATACCTGTTTAACCATAACTGTCTTAGTCTTTTAACCCTAAATGGAATCTAAATAAACACATAGTGTAGCTACCATATGAGTGAAACCCTCACCCTCCAAATTAATAATAACTTAAATATCAAGTTTGTAACAACTTGTTGATACGAAAATAAAGTAAGATAATTAATTTTCAACCCGAGGTCTGGTTTGAACCTCACAGGAAACACCGGAGGAGCTACAAGGCAAGGATGAAACTGCAGTGGTTTTACATTGTCTTCCATAGTATGTATATGAGGGGAAAACAGAACACTGAGTCCAGTCATGGTTATTGGCAGCGTGTCTGTGTGAAGAGCAGTATCCCAATTGACAGAGTCAGTTACAAAATATTTCTTGCAACACCACAGGTATGTGAGTTGTCGGTAGAATCCCTAGGCTCGCGACAGATAAAATATCCAATCACTGACCACGGAGCAGAACTGCAGATGTGCACGTAAGGCACGGAAACAAAGTGGGTGAATACCCACAAAACATATTGTAGCTGTCACGAAATATTTGTTTTCATGTAAGATTAAACAAAAGCTTCTGAATACAATGGAATTTCATCGGGCTCTCTACGACTATTCTAACGCAATTTACTGTATCTGCATTGAACATTATTTTTAATTACGTTTTAAGGGCTCGTATGCCCATTACAAGGTTTAATAGTGCTCTTGTGAAACCTGAGACTAAAATATAAAATATTTATTTCTCATTATTGTTCCTGTCACGATAATCTTCAAATGTTTAATCGTAAACAACCTGCAAACATCGAGTTGATATCCGACACCAGACTAGACTCCAAGTTACTGTATGCTCGTCTGACTTGTGTTGGCTGACAGTTTGTGCCGCGCCTGAAGAACTTCTCCTTTTAACGAAATATATTAATGGTCAACTACAGACCATATGTCGTGATATAACTTAATATCGTGTAATAAACCACTTCGCGGTCTTCACAATATTGTGAAGAATCTGCATACATAGTTCACTAGGCTACCAACACAGAGCAGGCATGTGTAGTTTCGGCAATAAGTGATCAATATACCGTATATAAGATCACAGTTAAAATGTTCCACATATTTCTGTTACTGAAGTTCGAATCCTTAGTGAGTGAGAGAATTTGGTCAGCGTCTAAGGGGCCCGCCTAGTGGCACATGTGTTTGTGTGAGTGAGGTAATGGCGACGTCGTATGGGCCATACAACGGTGCGTCGCCTCTACGCTTAAGGCGTGCGGTCTTCGCGAAAAAAAAAAACAAATTTCCTATGGGACTTTAAGTGGTGACCCTATTCTTTTATTTACGAAATCACTTTACTAAAGTCCAATGCACTACCCTTAAGTGGTTTCACATGTATTCGGCTAGTATATTTTCCGCTATAGCAGCCTGAAAATCCCGTTTTGACCCATTTTGACGTGCCCTAAAAGGGGATTTCTAATACGTGTGTTGTCTTGAAAGTACTTAAGGGCAGTCGTCTGAAGTATGTGTTCTTTTCGTAGAGAAACGGCGTGAGAACACGTGTATTAGTTTCGGTGTAAAACGTTTTCTTCAAACAAGCTGCAGTGTGATTTTATGGCAACGAGGCGGGCCCCTTAACATCGAGGTCTTTAGTGCTGGTGGGAGGTGACATGAGGTGAGTAAGGAGCAGCGCCGGAATGAATGGGCGGGGGAAACGGGAGATCCCCGAGAAAACCCGCCGACAAGCGGTGTCGTCCGGCACGATTCCCACATGCGAAAATCCGGGGACCAACCCCGCCGGGATTCGAACCTAAATCGCCTTGGTGGGAGGCGAGAGGTCTCACCCCTCGGCCACCACGGCCCCGTTGAAACCTTAGTATACCGAAGATTACCCTATAAGCAGAGAGCTGGTCAGGATCATCTATTAGATCTCAGTTCCGTGTTTGACTGCATTTCAAGAGGCTTGTCACTCTATCATGGACCTATTGGTTAGAAGTGTTTTCTGCGGTAGGCCATGTCATTGTTGACCAATAGGAGGTGTTCAACGAGCTTACAACCATTTGGAGTCTAGTCTGCTGGCCGAAAATAACGCGAACTTTGCTTGCCTCTATCTATATATTCTACTATTAAATAAGGCGCTGAGATTCATTGTGGTGTAAGTCGCAGTTTTTAGTGGCGTAAATTTTATACGTTTATTATTATTAACATTTTGCATTAGAATATACCGTGACAAATATTTCACCGTTAAATGAATGTCTGAATTCCACTTTCGTATTGCAAGCATGTACTGCATTTTGCATGTGATTACAAACAATTGTTTAAGAGGAAACTATTTAAATGACTTACACAATTATGAGAGATAATGGTTTAAAACTTGTCTGTTTGCTGGATTCCAAAGCACGTCCCGTTTACCAGAAGATTACTGCTTTCACTTGTACGTGGAGCTGTTGCCCTATTTGACTGAGCCAATAAGAATCCTGCTATTGTAATATCTGATGCCTGTTATTGGTCTGCAGACAGCTACGTTGTATCAGACATACATCGCCCAATAATATGTATTGCAATCGACTAAAACGTTTTCAAGGGTATGTTGGCGCGAAATATGTTTGAGATATACCATAATTTTTAACCATTATAAATATAATCCCCTCAGTTGTCCACCTTTACTGAAATGTGGCCACACAGAGATACGAAGATCAAGAACCAATAACGCCACAGTGTGAGTATTGGCCAGCGGATTCAATTCTACCGCCAAATAATAAGCAACATTTTATTATCTCTATTGATACAGTTTTTAATTTTGAAGACGTGAACGGAGGGGTAGGACGGCGAGTTGAGCATGACCTTGAGAACTAGGTGAATGTTTGTAACTACCTAGTTTGTACGTACCGCTACGTTGCAACTTATAGGGGTGGGGGGGGGAGCCGAGTGAGAAGTTTCTAAGTACACCAAAGTGGTCTGGTGGTTGTTATGATGAAGAGGGGGGGGGGGATAGAACTTGCAGGCTTATGTTCCAGTTTCTTGCGCGAGTTCTGCCGCGCCTTCAACCACGTCAACGGGTAACTTCCGAAATAACAATAAAAAAATATACCTCGCACATGACACCCGAAAATGCTCACGCGCAGCCATAGTTTGTTATGAATTCACTCACATACTTGGAGGGAAAAAAAGTTACCAGCATAACTGATAATCCTACTTTCCTCAAAGTAGGTGCAATTTAACCCTGAAATGTTAACACCGTTTACGTAATCTAGGAATATTAAATGATGAAATGGATTAAGTCGCATGATATACTAAAGATACGTCAGCTTTCTAAGTAATATGCGAGTAATAAGTTTAATAAATTGGGGAAACATTTTTTCTGAGATGTCATTCTATCATAAAGGTAAGATATAGCCGCCAGTTTAAAAATATTACAAAATAATGAACGTAATATACAAAAGTCAAGTAAGGTTTGTATGCAGTATATCCGAAATAATTATAAAAAAAAAATTACCACGCAAATAAAATCCGAAAAAAAAAAAACCCTCGCGCGCATTCATTGTTTATTATGAATTAACTCGCATACTTAGAGGAAAAAAAACTTAGTTTTAGAATTATTGAACGTAGCTTAATTGGTGAGTAGTCAGATACAGCGAACTGGATAGCACGGAACTCAGAAACAATTTTTGAACAACATGTGTTTATTAGGTAAGACGTGTATCTAATTTATTGCCGTGAATACCTCAAACACGTGTAGCTTAGTTTGTCGTGAAATTAGCTTTAACATTTTCAACTGCCTCAGGACAATAATATTAATCCTAATATTGTTGTATACATTATTATATCAGTCGCAATATTGAATTTTATTATTTTCCGGTTTTTGAAATTCTAATAAGAAAAATGTTAAATATGCGATTATACCTCAAATTCTATTTACATTTCGCTACAGTACAGACCTTGCGATTTAGCTGTTAACTTATAATTACGCCGCAAGGTGTGTGGCAAAATTTTTTATATTCGTAATTTGCCCGGCGAGTTGTGACCTAACTATACATTACTAGATTTTCTGCCATGCCTGTATTGTAGCTCAAGGTAAATTGAATTTGCAGTTTAGTCACAGATTTAACATTTTTCTTCTCAGAATTCGAAAAAGGTAAAAATAATAAAATTCAATATGGCGAGTGAAACCGAGCCTTAAAGACACTGTTTCCAAGTCCTCCAACACAGCTAAAAACTACCTTTACAGACTGACGTACCGTAAACCGGGGTTACTTTGACAATTTAACACATTAGTTTTTGGGTTTTCTGGTAAATAAACAGATAATCTGAGCCGAGTATTTAAAATAATTCTTTTTATCCTTATAGCTCATGCTTGAAACTTTCGTCATTAAATAACATAAAAACCAAAATTTTGAGTTGTCAAAGTTACCCCGCTAGGTCAAAGTAACCCCGGTTTACGGTACTTCAAATTATACTAACCGTATGTATGTGAAACTCAGGTGTAAACGTGCACTGAACACTGGTACAGACTTTACACCAATAATATAATATGGTCACCGCTTAAAGTCCAAAAAATGGATGGGCGGGAATCTTGCACGCTAGTTTAGAGCTTGGTTGGTTGTGGCGATGCGGTAGTTAATACGCGCTTCAACGTCGCCCGTATAGTTCAGTCGTTTCTGAGCCTGTAATGCACGGAACCGCTCTAGGTAGGTGGCACCCTTAAGGGTGTTCTAGTGCGATAAAATCATAATTTTATATTTTTATGAAATATTGTTAGTTTTGTCGACGATACTTGTGAGTGCAGGTTCCTCTCACAAAACAATTTTAGCTCTCATTGTTTTCTCATAACGCTGCGTCAAAGTCAAAATTTGCTTATTACGGTGCCATGCTAATAGTGAAAACCAGTCAATCTAATTAAATGAAATAATTCACTGTGAATTTACATCCCATGAGCTATGCAATAAAACATTAAAAAACCCGTGATGTCATATTTCAATTTTTTTAAATCATAGAAGTACACAAAAATTTTACAAAATTCAAATTAAAAAATATATAAATATAGATCGCGGAATGTTTCTTATTGTTTTATTACGTTTACCATAACATATTATTTTACTGTGCATTATTTCACGTACATAAGTAAACTGGTTTTCACTATTTGCATGGCAGCAGAACAAGCAAATTATGACTTTGACGTACCTTTATGAGAGAACTATGAGAGATGAAATTATTTTGTAAGAGGAAATTGCACTCACAAGTATCGTCTACAAAACTTACACTATTTCATATAAATATAAAATTACGATTTCATAGCACCTTAACACCCTTAAGGGGGAGTATTAGACAATTTTGTTGTACTTTCAGTTTTTGAGCAATTATATTTATACAAATTATATTATCAAAATTTTCTCTTCGACAAAGCATAGAATGTATTCTTGGTAAACTGCTTGACACCAATAACAATGGAATCTGTCATTAATTTGTCGTGTAGAGTCACTGCAAGGGAATTACAGGTTAACTTTCAAGAATTCTCTTGCAATGATTCTGCATGACATATTACTGAAATATTCCAATATTATTTAAGTCTAGCAGTTTACCAATAATATATTCTATGCTTTGTCGAAGAAAAAATTTTGATAATACAATTTGAACTGAAAAGACAAGAAAATTGTCTAATACTTACCCTAAGTTAGGGTAGCACAAGCCTAGTTTTTAAATCCGTCGCTCATATTTCTGTATACTTTACTTTTCACATAAATTAATTTTATATGTTAATAGTGCTGGCCGCAATGTTTTAAGGCAGTTTTAATATTTGTTTTTATATTAAGATCTCAGTTAATTAATTTTCATAATAAAGGCGCATTTATGTGTAATCAAAATGTTTAGTTTTTTAAAACATGTACATTTGTGACATGGCCTGTGGCTGAATATGTCGTGTATGAAACAAAAATAAATATAAATATCAGTGAAAATATTTTTCTGATTAATAAATGAAAATTCAGGGCACGGTGCGAATTTTTATTCGGTTTAGGTGGAGATATGAAAAGGTATTTTTTCTACCATAATTTTATATTAATGTTTATTTAACATGTGAGATCTCTCTCTCTCTCCCTCCCTGCCTCTTCCTCCCTCTCTTTCTGTCCAGAAATGGTATACGGGCTATACGTTCCTACTGGAAAAATATAAAATCTACAGCTTAATAAACTGAGTTGTACATGTTAAGAGCGCGTGGTAGATAAATAAATGCTGAAAACATCGATTGATTTCTACGCTTTTTTCGAAGCCAATATGGATATAATACTCAATGACAATCCTAGATAATGGTATTATCAAACTTTATGAGTAAATATTTATCCAGAATTATTAATTCGTTACGCGTGATCTCTTGCGCCGCAGTTAAATGCACGAGGTTCCGGCGTCAGATATTGTGCCTCAGAAGTTCCTAACACTGGAAACAATTTTGTTCAAAACGTTGGCTAAATCTATTCTCTATGGTTGCTGTTTTTTTTTTTTTTTACTTTCGGAAATAGGCTTCAAGAAACCTACATTTACAGATTGATGCTTTTAGAATTGAATTATGTAGCACGCCCTCTTAATGACTGACAAATAGTTTATTGGAGAAGAAGAAGAAGCCAGAGTTTAATTACGTACAGAAGAACGCAGACAATGTCCTATAGCCGGAGGAAGTGTTGAAGAGGTGCGAAATGGACGGAACGTAGTCTGCTGCAAGAAGTGGCAGGATCTCAGGACCTGCGCGCGGACGACGGGGTCGTTATGATGGAGGAAATTCTTCGCGAAAGTTTGCCAATTATCTCCCCGGGGTCTCGGGCCCGAGTCACGGGTAATTAACGCTGAAGCCGAGACGTGACGGGGTTTCAGATCATCCGAGCTTACATCAATATTCCTCGACAGTTAATTAAATCAGACTGTCGGCTTTTATCTCTGGATCCCCTTTCGACTCGGCAATCATTTTTTTAACCACTTTACTTCAACTCGTTCAGTCCTGCATTTATTTGTGACGTCAGACACTAGTGATTGGATGGTAGTATACATCGACGGACCACAACTACACGTGTTTTAAGTTTGGAGTAAAATACATTGACAATTTTTTCAGCTTTGAAACAGTTTTACAAAAAATTAGAATTTTAGTCTCACAATGTCATCTATGAAAAAACCGGATATAGAACTAAAATAATTTCTGTAAGATTGTTACAAAACCAAAAATGTTTTACTAAAAAATTATTAATTGGTGCATAGATTGTTGATATATTAACCACAATTCAATATACGAAACAACAACGTGCCGGCTGGACTCTATTGACAGCTGCCATAGACAAAATAGTAATACAGACGGCTCATTTGATAAGGGCGAACTTCTACGCTTATTGGCTGTCCTTGGCAGGTGATACCAACCCTGTGCATTTTTGGCTCCTGTATGTTACTGCAGGCTTCCTATTGGCCTGGTTGCCGGCTAGCAGGGCAGCCACCTTACCCTGATTGGTGGGTAGGCGTTACCGCCATGTTGAGGACATGTGTGACTGAGTTAGCAATCCTACCCGCTATTTCACTTCTGTACTCCTAATTATTCTGTGCTACTGCTCCAGTGAGCTGCTAGTTGTACACAACTCGTTGCATAAATGTTGACTTAGAGATACAGTTTTACTTGAAAGGAAACTAAGCACAAGTTAAGAGGGCCTCATTTTTGTGAAAGACGTAATTTGTCTCGGTGACACAGTTATTTTGTTAGTGGACGCTTACAGCCAATAGTGTCAATCTTAACTAAGGTATTTAGAGTTTCTTAAAGAGCGCAATGTCATTAAAAGTACAGCACTAAGAAAAATGTGTTATATTAAGAGCCAAAACTATGTTTTTAGTAATGACAGAAATGGACAATGTGTCAATTTTATTTTTGTTGCATTTGTCCATTGCATGTACGTATGTCAAGAAGGGCCGTACTTTTGCTTTAAAACAGGCTATTTGTCTCGTACTGTTACGAATCAAAATACCGTAAAACATTTATTAACAGTGCTCAGAATTTATTATCGGAATGGACATGTTAACATACTTGTTTAAAATATTAAGTTTCTGAAAACATTTAACCCTAAGAAAGAAAACACACCCTCACAATCTAATTATTGGCAGTGGAAAATATCGAAAAGTATCAAACTTAAAGTCAACATAGTCTTAAATAAACTGTAGTATCATTATTAGAGATGATGGTATATCGCGAAAATGTTTTGTGCCAACATAGCCTTGAAAACACTGACACAACGTAGCTGTCTATAGACCAATAACGTGCATCAAATATTAAAATAGCGGTATTCTTATTGGTTTAGTCAAATAGGGCAGTAGCTCCACGTACAAGGAAAAGCCAGTAATCTTTTGATAAGCTGAACGTTCGTTGAAGCCTAGCAAATAGTCAAGTTTTCCCGCGCGATAAACCATCATCTCTAATCATTATACTTCTATTAATGTATGATACAATGTGTGACTCGTGTAAAGGTTTTGGGGCAAATCACATGTGTACTGTGTTGAAGCTGTACAGTTCTAACTATGTATGATGAAGAGAGAAACAGACCTTCAAATAAAATATAACCAATATCGATACAAAACCTTCAGTGTCATACACACCACGTTGTAGTCTAGGAAACAGTAAATGTTTCCTCGTGTGCAGGGTCTGTTAAAGGGGATATATTAGACAATTTTATTGTATTTCAAGTTTTGCGGCCATAACATTTATTCAAATTGTATTATCAAAATTTTCTCTTCGACAAAGCATAGGCTATATTCTTGGTAAACTTCTTGAAATAATTAATAATGGAATCTTTCATTAAATTGTCATGCCGAAACATTGCGAGAGAATTATAGGTTAACTTTCAAGAAAATTAATTCAATGATTATGCATGAGAAATTAATGAAAAATTCAATTATTTATTTATGTCAAGCAGTTTACCAAGCATATATCCTATGCTTAGAGATGATGGTATATCGCGAAAATGTTTTGTGCCAACATTCACTTGAAAACACTGTAGTTTCTTGTGACATGTATGATTGGTAGAAATGGTGAAATTTCGCGAATTCAGTGACCCGCATGTTAGAATCAAATATCCTATGCATACTCAAGCCCCGTCTATTTGTTCATTGTCTGCTGTTCCACTGAGTAGCAACTAGTGGACAAATGGTTGGGACTTGAGTATGCATAGAATATTTGATTCTAACATGCAGGTCATTGAATTCTCTAAATTTCACCATCTCTAATGATTGGGTGATATACGTCTGACACAACGTAGCTGTCTGCCGACAAATAATAGGCATCAAAATTTACAATATCGGGATTCTTATTGGCTCAGTCAAATAGGGCAACAGTTCTTCGTACGAGCGAAAGCCAGCAATCTTTTCATAACCTGAATGTGCGTTTAAGCCCAGCAAACAGTCAAGATTTTCCGCGATTTACCATCATCGCTACCTATGATTTTTTGTCGAAGATAAAATTTTGATAACACAGTCTGAATAAATGTTATGACTCAAAAACTGAAAATACAGTAAAATTGTATAACATTCCCCCTTAAGTTTAATACATAGAACATGTAAGCGTACGTAAGGGTCCTACTTGCCGGCAGGCGTTGTTTTAAATCAGCTAAGTGCATGTAAGGGCGCTTCTCGCTTGCATGATGCCCGTGGGACCACTTCGATCTTATCCTTAATGTCTCTCCTCGGGGAGTCGAGTCTAACCAACGCGAGTGGAGGGAGGGGGCGGTTGAGCTTACTTCCTTTCCCTTTCCTAGGCCGAGGAAAACAAGACGCAGATATAGGTAGGGACCCTTGTTTGCCGCGAAAATAATTTTGCCTCACTTTGTTTCCGTGAATTACGTGCACATCAGCAGTTCTGCTTCGCGGTCAGCGATTGGATATTTAAACTGTCACGAGCCTTGAGATTCTACCGGGAAATCACAGACGTGTGGTGTTGCAGGAACGTTTTGTAATTGACTCAGTCAAATGAGATACGGCTCTTCACAAAGACACGCTGCCAATAACCATGAAGCAAAATTGCAGATATGCACGTAAGGCACTGAAACTAACTGGGGAAAAATTATTTTCGCGAAAAAACAGGGTCCCTTACAGATATAGCTGATCCAGGATATAGTGAGCACTTTAAAATCTTAGTTACTTTTTTACTTTCTGATATTCGTCGGTTACCTGCAGTGGCGCGGCTTGAAGTGCTCTAGTACAAGCGGTGATTGGTAGAGGTACGTCAATTTCGCGGATTCATCTGGCAGCAGCCTAGACATGTCAGTCCTATACACCCACTGGCCACAGTCGATTATCTATTGGCTTATAACCGTACAAGCGATAGCACTTCGCATTATTTCCTTATTTACTACTGGCTTGCAGTATTCAAACGCGTTTCGTAACAGTCGCCAGCAAGTCACAGACATGACAATGAAGTATACATAATTGGCGTTCAACCTGACTTGGAATGTATCTGCGAAATTTACGTACATCTAGTGATTGGCAATGAATATACGTATGTCTCATTTGCCTGTAGAACAATTAGACTGGTAGAGGCAGGTACACTCCACAACCAGTAGCATGTAATTGGCGAGGGACATATTCTTCAGTAATACACCTACATGATCAAAGTATAGTCGGATCTTCTACTGCTTGCCTTCGAACACGACCACGCCTCGCCACTGGTTACCTGCCTCTTTTTAACATAAACAGAGTTACCTTAGTAATAATTAAAGTGTATAGACTGTACCGTAACTATAAGTTGAGTTTTGAGGTAACAGAAACTGACATATTTATTTATTATAATAGTCGCGGTGATCTTTAAAAGTGATCACTTAACCGCCTATACCAGTTGTACGTCAGGAGTGAGTGGACATCGGACAATCCGCGTCAACCCAGCCGACACTCGTACCCGGATATCATTGCAATTATTTTAGAGCTTCGTTGGTTGCTGTCTCTTTGAGTAGCCAATTCCACGACAGGAGATTCACCCCATGTTTTATTCTACACTTTTCATTCGCTAAAAATTATCACACTAAAGTCACATAAAGCGTGGCTTAACGTAAACGTTACAAAAATGTACATGTAGCTGCTGTTAAACTTGACCTGAAATAAATTTGTGAAATTTTACTGTCACTACCCTCAAGTAGGAAGGGGGAAAATCGTTGATTCAGTTACTTTAAAACGAGACTCTATAGTTCTTTAAAAAAAATTTTTTTTTTCGAGACTCATAACTATAGCAACGAGGACAAAAAAAACCAACTACAATTACTATGGACCTAAAAAATTCGCGTTTTCTTTTGAGCACAAACAATGATTCGAACAACTTTAAGTTCTTATCACTTTCTAGTTGGAACTTGATTTATTTGAGTTCTCCTGGAGGGCACTGGGCCAACAATAACGAAGTGATTTATTGTACGCCCAATCATGTAATATAACCCGGTCTGCGAGCAGCCAATGAAAAGCTGCCGTCTGCTTAAGTGCACATACATCCTTGGAGGCTAGCTGAGAGGTCAGTGAACCCACGAATTTTTCTTGTCCCTAACAATTACGTAATGAAACAAACGACATACGCTTATTCTGAGCCAAAATTTATAAAAATCGTCGTTATTGTGTAAATATACGAGTCAGATTAAATAATAAACACGTGTGAACGGCTTTACAGCTTAGTGAAGCGCAAACTTGGGCAGTGTGTCAATTGGTAATTTAGTAATGTAGTTATTAGAAAATTTGGTATGTTTCAGTCGCGAACGAATCTAGGGTAACCTTAACTGATCTTTGATAAGTTAGTTTGATCTAAGCCTCTTTACACAGATGCTAATAACAATGGGAAGTTTTTCATTCAGAGGGTACCGAAGATTATTGACTCAGCAGTGTTTCGAAGCATACACAGGTTGAGGCTCAAACTCCCAGGTTGAAACTAGGAATGGAAGCTACGAAAGTACTATGGAAAATTGAAAACTTAACATTCATAAGGGGCTAAGTGCCAAAAGGTAAGTTTCTAGATAATGACGAAAACAGTATATTGCGACAAACAAATGAACAAGGAATTATCCAAATGCGTTCACATATTTATTACAATAGGAAAGTTATAAATAAGAGCAATCGAACAGTTATCAATACAAAACACTTATGAACAACAATATATTTTTTTCAATGGACTAGAATGTGTTGATGTTACTCCATTCATCTAATTGAGCTGATGTGCGACGCGCATGAATATCACTAGGAGATAGCACTTTAGGTATGTCTTCCCCCTAATGTTTTGGCACCTTTCTATGTACCTAACTCATTCTTGTCGAAAATGGTACTTAGCCCTTTTAGAATGTTAAGTCCTCAATTTTCGCAGCAGTGATTAATAGGGACCCTGGTTTTTCGCAAAAAGAATTTTTCCCCACTTTGTTTCAGTGCCTTACGTGCACATCTGCAGTTCTGCTTCGTGGTCTGTGATTGGATATTTTAACTGTCACGAGCCTTGAGATTCTACCCGTAAATCACAGACCTGTGGTGTCTCAGTAACCTTTGTTCTGATTGGCAGAGTCAAATAAGCGACGACTCTACACGTATTCATGTTATCCTATAAACATAAAGCAGAGCTGCAGACGTGTACGTAAGACACTGAAATACGTTGGTGCATAGTTCTTTTCACTCAGGTGTTCTAGAGTCATTCAAGAGAACATTATTTTTACGCACAATAAAAGACAAATATAACGTTCAAACCTTCCTTAACTTTTATTTAAACATACAAGGAATTAAAAAATCTATCTATCATACAACTCACAGTAAGTTCTGTGAAATTTGCTGAGTAAACTGACGGTTAGCATTTATTTCACATAGGTTTTGTAATTACTTTATTTTGCTGTTGTTCTATAACTCAACGGAGTTTTTATTGCTGGCAGTGTACTTATTAACCAGTGCTTGAGGTGTCGTATTAAACAAACACAGTGTAGATTAGACTTCTGCTTGCTTTGGCTATGAACATCCACCAGGAAAAAAAAATTTGTAGCAGATACAAAATATTACGCTGCAAAATTTATTTTGTTGTCGCCACAAAAGTATTTTGCTGTCCCGAATAAAATATTGTGGCCACCAGAAAATTGTTTTGTGTTTACGGCAGCATAATTTTGCACGGAACGCTTCTTATAAATGATTTCCTTCAGTGTGGCCTGTCCCCCGTTCGATAAAATAACTCAGGCGGGTAAATGCCTTCGAAGCGAAGAACCGCATATCTGCGAGGAAAATATTGAACAGACTGCTGCAGTTTCTAGGTAGCAATAAGATAGTGAAAGTGTTTCCTACGAAGAAGAGGAGAGTTAGACTGTCCCCAGGAGAGATTACTTAAGAGCTGAGTGCACGACCGTTATCGACAACCGGGGCAGGGCGAGCGAGACGAAAGATGCCTGGGTGGACGGAAGGTCGCAGTGTTGCTAAGTCTACATTTCTACCTCCTACGACGGACCGAAAATGAAGTGAATTTACCGGAGGATAAAAAAAGGGCAGAAGTTACATTATCCTCGTGAAAAAAATTTTTTTTCCAATAATTTTGTTTTAATGTCTTCCGTGCATACCTCACCTGCAGCTCTGCTTCGTGGTCAATGATTGTAATTTTTCAATTCTCAGCGCCTAGACGTTCTACCCGCTAACCACAGACGTGTGGTGTCTAAGTAAACCTTGTTCTGATTGGCACAGTCAAATAGGTGACGTCTCCACACAAAATCAATCTGCCAATAACCACGAAGATTGTAGTGCAGATACGTAAGGCATTAATTAAGGGAGTTCGAAAGGTCTGTACATCGAAGGTTAAATTTAACAAATTCGTATCATTTTAGCCGGCAAATATGTCATGGTCATTGGTCTACGACGCGTTCATCAAGAGTGTACAGTTCCGACTATCTGCAGCCCCACCTGGCAACAACCCACGAGCCGCCACTGCTAAGTGGAAAGAAAAAAAAATCACTGTAATAAATCAAACAAATACATGTAACATTTGTGTCTGTAAGAACACGTTGTTGAAGGGGCCTGTTGCTACTCCACCGACGTAACACATATCGCAGTGGCGGCTGACTTCTTAATACATTTAACCTCTTTCAGTCTGCGTCGGGAATACATGCCTCACAGCATGACATGGGCGAATATCCTGCAAGAGCCGAGGATATCGCCCGCGGCTTTGAATGTACACTGAATAAAATAATTAATGGTAGTCGGTAGGATGGGCAAACACACCTCAAACGGACGCCGGGATCTCGCTGACCAGAATTCACGGAGGTGAGTTTAAGGTTGCGATGATGAGTAAGGAGGTTGTCCTAACTTTCTCCCCGCAGAACAGACCTTTGAAAGGATGATAACGGATGGAATGAGTGGGTGGGGTAGAGAGAGTGTGTTGACAGAGGAGGGATGGCGCGAAGGGAGTTGGAGACTGGAAGTTGAGGGGATGGGTGAAGCTCGAAGACAAACAGGGGCTAGAGTCGAGAAAAGAGACAGCAAGAGGAGAAATGTCTGTGAAGAGGAGGTGGAGAAGGAGAGGGAAAGAAAAGGGATAGAGAGAAATTCAGAAAGATTGTGGGTTTGAGTAGTACCCCACACATCACATAGAAAAGTTAATTAGCTCACGGCGAACTAATTAATGTGGGGAATCTCCCCCCTGAGGTCAGAGCACGGGGTGATGCGGCGCGGGGCCGAATTCTATCGAAGGCGCTCGTTGCCTGGCCTGGGGCGAGCTAACCAGACTTTGTTAACAGGGTGCCTCGCCAGAGGAATGGTGGATAGGGGTTTAGGAAATCCTACGTTTTATCTTCACGCTGGACTGCCGCGCCTCGAAAATATTATCCGCTCCCGGGCCGACCTTCTCTTCCAGTCCTGTTAACTTGGTTAATAAGCAACCAGACTCACGGAACATCGGGGCGGTTTTAGCTGCCCCTGGGTAGGCGGGAATTTATCGGGTTCGTCCAGCGGCAAGCCAACACTTCCCACAGTTTCCTCTGAACTTTAGACTACTTCATATCCTCTCCGACTGCCACAGTTGGGACCAGCTTTATCCCCGTCATACCTCTTCGTTGTTCAATGCTAGGTGACGACGATTTATCTCGGGAAGAGTTAGCTGTCTGCAAGGCTGCAATGTAATTGTAACGTCATCAACACCATGACGTCACCAAGAAGCAGAGCAAACCTAAATCATAAAAACACAACACGATTGCCAACGTACAAAGTGATAAATTTGAGCAAGAAATTGATAAATTGTGCAAAAGACTTGAAATGCGAATATTTTTGAAATTTTGAAATTTAATTTATATTATCTATTTTAATAATTTAAATAAATTATTTCATTTCAAATGTCTTTAAAATATACAAAAGTATAATATAATTGTGTATCATACTTCTGCTCATAATCCCACAGAGTTCCTTCATACATTCAATTATTTTCCTTTAAAAGATACAAAAAAATTCGGTCACCGATCAAACTTTCAACCAGATCGATTATTACTTTAACCTTTCATAACGTCTGACTAGATCATCAGCAATATGCACTGGTATTATACAACACGACTTCAAGTGGTAGAGTACAGATATGCATGGTGGTGGATGGTATCAGCAGCCGGGACGGCCTGTCGAACAGCGCTCGCCCCAATGTGCGACGTACAAGGTAAGCGAGGCCGCAGAAGCACATCTATTTTCGGGCAGGCTGGTACCAAATAATGAGACAACCCGTCTCATAATGTACTTATTTCTGACGCTTTTCTGTCGTTACTGGCGAGTCACAATTTGATTGGGCCAATGCTAATTCTGGTGCACTACGATTGGACGTTTACGATTCGCCTGTGAACAGTTCAACCGAGCCAAATTACCGTCGGCCAACCAAAAAAGGTGCATTGCAATAATTTGGATAATACGCTGGCAGAAAATATTTCCGCCGTTGTCAACGATCTCTAGCAATGTTTGATTCGCGCGCCGCTTCTACTGCCTGAAATTGACTGAAAGGTCGTGTCTCAGTGAAGTGTAAATCTATTTGATGGTTTTCGGCAAAAATCATGACTACTTTATAGTGCAACACGTGTTGGCAAGTGATCAGTTATTTGGGTGGGGAGTTAGAGAATATAACCACAAGACTCTAAAACTTAAAAGCATCCAATCATTGACTACACAGAAAAAACGGGGGTTTGGTGGCTACAAAATGTTTTTTTGCCAGTATGGACCTCACGAAATAATTTTGTAGTGGTTACATGATTTTTTTGTATTCACTGCAAAACTTAATTGGTGACAGCAAAACAATTTCATGGTCAATTCAAAAGGATTTGGTAAGGTCTATATTTTGTGGTGACTAATAAGTATTTTTTTTTTTTTCAGTGTACGAAGCAGAGCTGCAGATGTGAACGTAATGCACTGAAACAAGCTGATGCAGAAATCTTTTCGCAAAATTACGGTGTTCCTACACATCAGTAGGGAAAGAAATAATTCGCAAGTTCAAGGATCTGCATGTTAGATTCGACTGTTTTTTGTTTACTCAAGCCCCAAACATTTGTATATTAGCTGCTACTTACTGGAATAGTGAACCGGCGCTCACTTGCAGTGGCTTTTGAAGGGAAAAAAATCTGGTGCTCTGCCCAGCAACGCGGTGACCCAGTTAGGCAGACCTCTTAAACATTTTAGACTCACGTGAATTTGTGAAATAAGTTTTGCAGTGAACATTTATTCCGATCCGCGCTTCCCTTGTTGACTTTCCTGTAAGTTAATACGACCAGAGAACTACGTGATGGAGGGAGCAAGACAGCGACACCTCACCACGAGTGAAATAAACCATCCATACATCAGAGATGTAGGTAGAATTACACATATCTAAGGACAGGAAAATTTCGCGATTTAAATGACCTGCGTGTTCTAATTTCTAATCCACTGTCCTATGCATACTCAAGCTCCGACCACAGTCGTAGAAGTACAGGTCTGGACACTCGCCTACCTAACAATGTATTTTTCCTGACCCCCTTGTTGTTTGGCTGTAGTTCGTCAATTTACCGAGAATGTCGTACTTTTTGGCGCTGTTTTCCGGGCGGCCGTACTCAAACTCCGTCCACTTTTTTCCATTGTTAAATTTATAAAGTAAATAAAGATTGCTGGAGCATTTTCTTAAATTTGTGAGCGAAGAAAGTATTTCATAAATTGATAAAAAATACGTTTTGATAAATTGTTTATCTTAGTGGAAAGGAAGTGGGTGGAGTTTAGTCCGACCGCCATAACATCAGCGCCAATAAAACACAATATTCTCGGTAACTTTGTGAACTACTGACAAACAACAAGGGGGTCAAATATCCAGGCGAGTGTCCAGACCTGTTCTTCTACGGCCGTGGCTCCGTGTAATGGTTCATTGTCTGTTCCAGTGACTAGCAATTGCTGGACAAAAGCTATTGGTTTGAGTGTAAACAGAACATTGGATTCTAACATGCAGACAATTTAATTAACAAAATGTTAAGTTTTTTGCACATACCACATATACCACCTGAAGGAAACAAGGCCATATAAAAAAACTGACTCGCCGCCGTAAATGTTAACGGTTTTCTGTGTTACGATTTAAGTTAGCATCAAGGTGTCTGACATTCTATCCCCCCCTCATTATTCATTCGCGTGTTCCTTACATATAATTAGATCAAAGAGTATTTCGGTTTGAGTAGGGACCTTGAAGTATCGCGAAACGATTTTTGTGCCATTTTGTTTCATTGCGTTGCGCGCGCATCCGCAGCTCCGATTCGTGTCCAATGATAGGATGTTTTAACTGTCACGTGTCTTGGGGATTCTACCCGCTAATCACAGACGTGTGGTGACGCAGTAACATTATTTCGATATGCACCGTCAAATAAGTGACTCTCTGCGCAAATACACGCTGTCAATCATCACAAAGCAAAACTACAGACGTGCACATAAGACATTGAAACAAATTGGTGCTAAATATTTTCGCGAAAATCAGGTATCCTTTTGTATGAGATAATTAATGTTTGCTAGGAAACGCTTGGGCAGTGTGAAATAATTGTGGTCCAATCATATTTGGCGAAGCTTGTTTAGGTGGTTTGGGGACTATGGAACCAAAATGTTTGCGATCTCTCTCTTCTTCTCTCTCTATGCATTTGCGAATAAATTTTCGTATGTGTATTTCAGTCCATAAATTATCTCCTTTTGCAACATGCGCATAATTTTGTACACTAGAGTTAAATGGGTTTTAAAAATACTACTGTTGATCATTTGCAAAATAAAACATTGGAGTGAGCAACTCGCTTCTCTGGTATTTAGCCAGCAGAAAGGAGCATGGCTCGTATCAGATGCGTCCGGTCGATTTAGTTTACAGCCGGCCAAGAGGGCTTGTGTTCGCCCTCCTTGTTCAGAGAGCGTGAAGCGTGCATTCCCCATCTCCCTCCCCCAACCCTCACCGACCAACCTAACCAATACATGCCTCACTCACGCATCGCCCGACCCGCATCACTGGTGTACCCACTGGGAAATGTGACAGACCATTTACTTCCTAGATTTCCCTGGGTCTCTCGTCTATTGTTTACTCTAAAGCATTCTTTATTTTTTTTCCTTTCCTATCAGAGTACGAGAGGAAATTATGAACACTGGCGGGGTTTCAATATCAAATATACGTGTGAAAGTGTAGCAAAAAATAAATAATGACAGAATGAAGAATAATTATGTGAAGGGCTTATTTTAATAGTGATACCCTCCCATTTAGCTCATTTTCAGATACAGAGACCTGAACATAATTCGATTTCAAAAATTATGTTTTCGAGATGAGTGAAATAATGAATTTTACAGCGTGGAGATGTACCTGCATTGAAATAAGGTAGAATTAACCTTTCTTAACACAATAGTGTATACAATTTTTTTTTTTTTTTTACAAAATTCGAGTTTTAGGACTCTTAAAATACGCCCTTCGTGTGTTTTACGTATTACTAGAGATGATGGTATATCGCAAAAATGTATTGTGTCAACATACCCTTGAAAACATTGTAGTTTCTCGTGACATGTATGGTAGGGTGATATACTTCTGACACAACGTAGCTGTCTGCAGACCAATAATAGGCATCAAATATTACAATAGCGGGATTCTTATTGGCTCAGTCAAATTGGACAACAGCTCCAAGTACAAGTGAAAGGCGGTAATATTTTTATAAGCAGAATGTTCGTTGGAACAAAGCAAACAGTCAAGTTTTTCCGAGATAAACCATAATCTCCACGTATTATCTGGAGCAAACACGTTCACATCTTAAGTGTTTCAAAATAGGAATGTCGTGATTAGTATTGTACAAAACCAGATGCTGGCCCCAGTATATATACTGTTTATTTCTTGATCGTGTATATTTATTGCTACCTATTGTTATTAACTTTTCATTTTGTAGTTGGTTGCTGATGGTACACCGCACTGTGATATACGTTTTTTAAAGCTTCTATTGGATAAGCAACTGTCATAAACTATTCATGCATTTCAGATGAGAAGTTTTTTTCTTTGCAGCCATAAAGATGAAATTAAAAAGTAATGTAAAAGTAGGAACTGGAAAATTTCGTGAATTCAATGACCTGCAGGCTAGATAGAATCCATTATACTATGCATACTCAAGCCCCGACTATTAGTCAACTAGCTGCTACTCAGTGGAACAACAGACAATGAACGAATAGACGGGAATTGAGTATGCACAGTATAACGGATTTTAGCTTACATGTCATTAAATTCGCGAAAATTTCCAGTTCCTATGTATAAGTTAAAATGTATGTGCGCGCACACACACACATATATACATACATACACACACATATATATATACTATACATATATACGATACATATAGACACATACATATATATATACGATATATATACTGTATATATATATATGTACGACATATATACTGTATGTATATATACATATACATATATATACGATATATACTATACATGTATACGATATATATACTGTATATATACGACATATATACTGTATGTATATATATAAACATTACGACATATGTACTGTGTATATATATATATATATATATATATATATATATATATATATATATATATATACACACACAGAAGTGTGGGTTGCTCTTGAGTGTGAATGTGTTCTCATGCACGATTCTAGATGCACTAGCGAAGGTTTGGGTACATGAAAATGCAGTTGTAAGTAGTACATCATTACGCCACTGGAAAAAGTTCACTTGTATTCAAAGTCAGTATTTTGTTTCCTGTTGCGTAATCGTTTAAAGCAACTATACTTTCTGACAACAAAAAAATAATTTCTGTTTAAGATTACTGTTCGTTTGGTTTCACTATTGTACATACATTTGAAGTGATTGCATGTCAAACATTTTCACCCTACATTAAGAAGTGGAGTGGGTGTGAAGGAAATTAATTTTTGTTTTCATCTTGCTTTGAAATTGAGAATCTGGTGAGATTAAACAGAGCGACTGCTGTGATTGATAATTCTGTAGGGAGCTCATGAGCAAAAAAAAAAAAAAAAAAAAAAAAAAAAAAAAAAAAAAAAAAAAAAAAAAAAAAAAAAAAAAAAAAAAAAAAAAAAAAAAAAAAAAAAAAAAAAAAAAATGTCAAAACAGAAAGTAGAGAGAGAAGTGATTAGAAAACTATTTTAAAGGAAAATAGTTGCACTATATTTCGCTATCTACTTTAAAAGTGTAGTTGAATTTGAGACGGAATTTGTACAAGAAACGTACATATATATTTATTTAACTGTTGTAGCAAAGCATGAAATAAACAAATCACAAACAGCTTCTATAAAAGTAATTACATAAGAAACTAACTCATAGAAAATTAATGTTAAAGGGGTTAAGGATAAATAAAGATCTAAATTAAAAAAATGAAAATTACATACGTGAAAATACTTCAGCTGTTACTATTTTTTCATTAATATTAAAGATACTGTAATGTGTTGTACAATAACGTAGGAATTAAAACGCAATTATAGTACTAACTAACGAACGATACGACAAAGTCAAATCAATTACAGATTATGCAAAACAAAGAGGTTATGGACGTAAAAACACATCTTTTGGAGACAATGTAGTGATTTAGATAGTTTTGCACGTTGTTGAATTCCTGTTGACGGAATAAATCGAGCACATGTTACTTCCTTCTGTTTGCTGAGAGAAAAAGTGTAAGGCAAATACTGAAACAAGACAAAGTTTGCTGTTGGCGATTCGAGATAAAGTGACCACTTTTGAAACCCTAGTTGGTTTTTTCCTCTCAGATAGTTAATAGTTTCCTGCTAAATTGTAACATAAACAAAACCACGTAAGTAAGGATCACTGTGTATAAATTGTACTGTACTCTGAAGTTAATGCCATGATCCATCATTTCTATTTCTTTTGAAATAATTATTTCTCAAATCCTTAACGAGAGAATGTATCGAAGATCTGGCACACAGTTTTGTTAAAAACAGTGTATACTATATTAACCAATTATTTCAAGACAAAACACACTACGGTTTCAACTACTTACGAGATTTAATAACTGCCCATTAGTTAACTAGTTAGCCAAATTTATACAATTATTTGTGTAGAAAAATTAGACAACATAGTAAATACAACTTTTTAAACAAAACTGTACAGCAATATTTTGATATGTGCTTTCGTTTAAGATTAAAAACATTTGTTTAAATAACAGTATAAATGATGATCCTTGGCCTTGGCGTTTGAGGTCTGAATAAATAACATATTTAAATTATTATTATTCTAGACAAGATGGCCTACAGAACTGTTCATTTTATCGCGAACCGCGTATAAATACGTTGTATATCCTCAGTACGTGTTTCATTCCTTCCTTAACCCTGTACATGAAGAGTTCTGGAGTGTTGCCAACATCACAACGGCGGGTCTCAGGAATCACCACCACCAACCCGTTCACGCAACATTTTTTTTCTTCCCTTCCGGAGACATTCCTTAGGTAAGGCCCACCCTTACACACCAACCGAGCCTATTGTTTTTTTACCACAAACCCCAGCCATTCCGAGGTTTTCTCTAGTAGTGCCGATAAATCTGCCCGTACTAAGCCACGGCGTTGTTTAGCGACTCTGGAGGGGGGATTCGGAGAGCGAATGAACAATTAATTCAAACAAGAGAGTTTCATTAGGGAAGCTATACCGTAGGACTAGGAACCAACTACGGAGGCAAAAAAGTAGGGGTGTTGGGAGAGGGGAGGTAGAGAAACAATGCTTGAATTCCGTGGAAGCCGAAAATGACCATCGGGAGGGTTTGCTTTGTGGTGGGGTATGTGTTTGTGAAGGGGATGGGAAGGGTAAACACTTGTTCCTGAAGCATGCTTGCGTATGTCTTGCAAAGGAGCATTTCGCAGCGTCCTGGCTAAGCATCGTCTGATCCGCTGCAAAGATACTGCTCCGAAAAAATAACATTCTGTAGGTACCATTTATTACGTTAAAATAAGGACAATAATCTGGTTTGGTAGTCGGTACAAGAAGGGACAATAATTTTTGTAGAACTAAATAAGTACATTCTCTCCTGTCCCAACAGAATGTAACGTTTACAGAACCTGTTGCAGTGGGAACTATACACACTGTAAATGTGCGCCGTAGAACTGGGGTGAGATTATGCCAAGCGAGGTGAGATTGTGGCAACATAATTTTATAAGATTATACCTATAGATAATTTAAAATAAAAGTATAAGTACACAGCCCTAAATAACAAATCAAATTGGTTAATTTATATAAAAAAGAACGCAAAGATAGGAAAGTCTTATTATTTTATGTACACAATTATGTTGTCACAATCTTAACCCACTTGGCATAATCTCATCCCGTTTTACGGTATCATTGAAAGATGGTGGAGAATAGCGAGAATATTTTCTGCCAGCTTATTCTCGAAATCAATGTAGCGTCCTCTGTCTTGTATGATTGGACAAGGGTTATGTAGAAAGTTTAGGTTGTTTACAGACGAATAGCAGACATTCTGTACCGGGGCACCAGAGTTATCATTGGCCCAGTCAAATAGGAAAACGAAATATAAGAGTTAGGAATTAATACATTACTTTGAAGCCGAGCGAACATTCAACTTTACCCGTGATACATTACAACCTCTATGTATTATTGTATAATCACTAGTTACACGTGCGTTTTCACTGATCTAAGAGTGAGAGATAGTCACCATATTGAATTTTCGTGTTTTGTGTCACAACTTTTCTTCTGGGTAATTTTATGCAACTTTAACCTAAGTACAGAATAGAAGACATATTAAGAGAATTTTAGGCATCATTATTCTTTATTTTTCGTTATTGTTGTTACACATCGAATCGCAGTTAAGAAGGTAATAAGAATTTTCTAAATGTAATTCGATCTGTAACAATAGAAACGTAAAATAAAGGTTTATGGTGTCTAAAATTCTGTCAGTATGTTTATCATTTCTGTAGTTAGGTTAAAGTTCCAAAAATTTAACCGGAAGACATGTTATGAGTAGGGACTGGAAAATTTCGCGAATTCAATAACCTATAGGCAAGAATCCATTGTACTACTATTCATAATCAAGCCCCGTCTATTAGTTAATTGTCTGCTGTTCCACTGAGTAGCAGCTAGTGGAAAAATAGTCTGGGCTTGAATGTGAATAGTACAAAGGATTCTAACCTACATGTCATTGAATTCTCGAAATCTTCCTGTCTCTAGTTATGACACAAGACACAAAAATCAAGATGGTGACAATATCTCACTCCTAGTAAGTTGAAACTTCGGCATCTGGAAAGCATTCGCAAAATCCTTCCATTACAATTTTTGTTCTTTTATAATGCGGCTACTCTTGTGTTTTGCTGGTCACTAAAACAGCAAGAAATCGGGACTCGGTGCTCTTAGCCACAGCTTATATCGTTTGTACCTTTTTCTTCAAGAGACTGCTTCAAGGAATTCATGGCTAAAATGACCATGAAGACATCCATTTGCAAAATCTTACATCCGCCAGGAAGTAAGTTTGAAAGACCAAGGGAGACACTTAAATAGATATACTCTTTGTGCATCATAAACCTGAATGCTGTTCGATAGCAAACGTAAACAAGCGGACATTGAGCAGTTTGCGAATAAACGCAAATCTGCCGAAGATATGCTCGCCACTCGGCCACCTGGACAGTCAGCCACCTTAATAAGGACGCTGCCTATGTGCACGTTAGTCTCAGAAGTTACGGAGCTATAAGCGTGACCTTGAAGCTCGCATAATATGCCTCATCACCGTAACGAGTCAAGCACTGGACTAGAATGCAAGGTACCCGCCGATTTATTTTCATCATGGGACTTTAAGGGCTTCAATGTTTTAATTTACTTTTTATATTTGTACCATAAATGTATTTTCCTATTTTAAACATAAATTGTCACTAAATCTTCCTCTTAGGAAATTTTTGTATCTCTCATAGTTTTTGCGTAATGAGTCGTAAACGTTAAAATTTGCACTTTACGGTTTTATGTACGCCAATGAAACAAACTAACATAACAAACCGAAAAAATTCACAGTTTATAACAACGTTGTAGGCTATGATTTGACATACATAAAAACAAAAAAAAAATTGTATTTATTCATAAATGATGAATTTTAAAATTAAAATTAAAAAATTTCAACAATTTATTAAAAATACAAAACTTATTTATTTTAGTTTTTATATATGTCAAGTTATAGCCTACAATATTGTCATACACTGTGCATTGTTTCGGTTTGTTAAGTCAGTATGTTTTAGTGGCGTACATAAAACCGTAAAGAGCAAATTTTGACGTTTACGACTCATTACGCAAAAACTATGAGAGATACAAAAATTTCATAAGAGGAAGATTTAGTTATAATTTATGTTTAAAATAAGAAATTTAATTTCTGGTACAAATATAAAAATAAATAAAAACGTTGAAAACTGAGGGGAACCGCCCCTTCAAGCTGTGTCCATATGATTTATTGGTGAAAAATTTGTAGCAAAATTCAGTGCATGATTCCATCTGAGTTTCACATACTTTCGGTAAATACATTGTGAAGAACGGCGGCCTGGAAAAGGTAATTTTTAGCTATTCTGGAGGATTTAGAAATAGTGTTTTAATGAGTATGGTGTCTTAATATTGATATTCCGACCTTGTCCGAGGTGCGGTTTCTTTCCGTAAATTTGCACAATGGAATGGTTCCATAACGAAAGCTTATTTTAAACACACTGCAACACGTTTGAAGCGAGTGGTAGGAAGTACCATAAAAGTGACTGTCAACTCGGAGCCCGGGAGTTATCACGGGTAGGGATTTAAACGTTATACACGACAAGGCTCAGTGATTTTACAAATCACATTCTGACAAATTTTTTTCTGCATTGAGAAGAATTTTGTTACAGGAATAAAAAATGGAAAATATTCGGTGTTTTTGTCGCAAATACCAGAATATTGAAAAATTAGCCGTAAGTATACAATACCTAGAAACCCTTTGATTTTTGCGAATATTGTTTGCCTCATTTTGTTTCAATCCCTTACGTGAACACCTGTAGCTCTACTTCGTTGTCAGTGATTGGGTGTTTTTAAGAGTGTGGCCTGGTTTTATTTCTGTGAGGATTTGATATAGAGAAATCCAAGCTAATGAAATTGCATTTGGAGAAGCCAGTTTTGCAGAAAAATGCTTCAAACAAAAACAAATTTGTGAGAAATGTTATTGTGAATCACTATCCAGAGCAAAATATATAAATTTGCTTCCTACTTTTTTTCATTATGTTGTTAAACTATCCAGAGCAAAATGTATAAATTTGCTTTTTACTTTTTTTCATTATGGTGTTAAACTTCCAAAATGTTCCAGAAATCAGGCTTTATATGTATGGTATAAAAGGCTTCAGCAGGCAAGAAGAATAGATTTTTGTACACAAAAAAGTCAGTGGTGGCATATATCTATTTTAAACAGGAACCTAAAAAAAGCGAATATTGGTAAAAAATATTTGGTGCAGGGGCAAAGTGTACAGAAGAGCGAACATACCATCGCTGGGAATATAGTTGGCTATCGGGTGCCGTATGGCGAGGCTCCGACTCTGTCAAGGCGAGCGAAGAGATAAGCAGTAAGATAATTCCTTGAGGAGGCACGATATTCAGAATTCCACCGACACTGATACTTATTAAAGTTCTCATCTTCCCTCCTCCCCCTTACACTTGCGACTTCCTACTAGATAGCCCAAGAAGTGGAAGAGCGCAATGGTTATCGCTGTGTAGTGTGGACAGCTACACGAAATACTACCCGCACAACAAAATGCTATAGCAAGCCAATCAGGCAACAGTGTTAACTCTCAACGTCTTGGGGTTGTACTCGCTAATCAGAGACGTGGTGCCTCAGTAGCCATGTTCTGATTGGTGCAGTCAAATAAGTGACGCCTCTACACAAAAATACGCTGCTAATAACCACGAAGCATATAGTTTCGCGAAAATCAGGAGTTCCGAACATATAGTAACGTGTGGCCTCATCGACATGAACAAACAAGCTTGTGGTAGAATATAGAATATATGTATGTTCAACAGGTCCTGATACTCATAAAATATCATTTGACAAATAAATTACTATCCTCATTCTCACTAGGACCTCTGCGGGTCAGAAATCGCAGTTCACTGCACAGGCCGTTGTGTGTAGAGCTTCGCCCGTTACAAGATACAGCACGCGCCATGGAAGTTGGCGGGTAAGGAGCTGGAATGTGTTGCATATAATATTACTGCCGTTTTAAACTCGAATGGCTTATTTACACAGGTCGATTTCATCCCGGTATTTATAGGCTACTAGGTGTGTTTACAGCGACCTGCTGCTGGAATTCCTTGAACGTGCCCTTCAATCAGTAGCTGCCACTCGCCATCTAAGCTGGCGCGCAGAGTAGTTAGAAAACTGCTCATCGCACATGATCGAGGTCTCCTTAGGAATGACAGTCAAAGAACATTACACTTGTGTGTACTCATTTCAGCTTCACCACTTCCCAATTATATATTCATAGCGGCCGAACATGTTTGATGTTTGCGGTAATTTTTAGGTGTGCATGTCTTTCCGCAGAATACTTTAAAAGGTATATAGGCGGGTGCAATACAGCTCTACCTTAAAAATTACATCATAAAATTATAGGGTCACTACTGAGTGTCTCATAGAGACTAGTTGTCGGCGAGAAGACTAGTACAGGGACTTGTACCTAGAGGCTAGAATGAGGCGAGATTCTCGTGTTGCGTCGTCCTAACCGCTTCCGCAAATCTAGGCCTTGAAAACTTAAGGGACCCGCCTACATAGCGCCGTAGCGGCCGTTCGACCTTATGGACGTGGAGTTTTCCCCCCACAAAAGCGGGATTGGGTCAACCCCTGTTGTGGAGGAGGTTGTCTCTCGCTCTCTCTGTTGTCCTCTCGGCTCGGTCTAGCGAATCCTTCAATTTTCCACAACACTGGCTGCATATTTGCACAGGACACATATTACAAGAACAAGATTTCCTCAAAATGTTCAGTTGTTACAAGGTACAAACAGTCACGGGATCGAAAGCTAAAGGATAAATCTACTAAGTTTAAATGGTTTAAAGTAAAAATAACAAAAAATAACGGCATTACACAAGCCGGAAAAGGCACTAATTTGGGATGTTAAGGTCTTATTTTCTAGTTACTTAACAAACTGATAGAACTGAAACCATTTACCCTTAGTGTGAGGTACCTTAATATATTTTATATGTCAAACACACATTCTCACGACTAATATTTTCTGTGAAAAAACGATTCTCCTGAACCTCTACATCACAACTTTCATGGCAGGTAGACGGGCCCCTTAAGGGCATGGGCCTGAGTTTCTTGGTTATCGAGATGATTATTTTTCTAAACCCAGACAAGAGCCGATAGCATAAAATTGCTTCGTATCTTTGTTGCAAATTGGTTTCGCCATGTAATGTAATTTTTCGAGACAAATGTTATACATATTTTAGATGATTTACAATTAAATGGAAATTTTGTTAATGAACTAATTAGCCGCCATCATGATGTACACTGTAAAAATTTTCTCCGTCGATTTACGGAATTTCCGGTAAAAAATTCTCCAGATACCTCCGTGAATTCACGGAATCTTAGTTCTTAATCCAACAGAAGTTTCCGTAAAACAGTTTCGTCACACGGAACCGAGCCATATTTACATGTCTATAATGCTACAATTGCATTTATACAGTTTTGCAGATTTACCGGTGATGTTATTAAAATATAACCGTAATATTTACATCTGTGTAACTTATAAATTTTCGATTTTTTGGTGCAAGTGTCCGCAGCAGACTTACGGACATATTACGTATGATTCCGTACTGTATATTTACTACAGACATTTCCGTATTTTACTTTTACGGACACTATTTCCGTATATTAACGGTATATTTCCGTTAAAATTTATCACGG